>CATIWR010098209.1:0-13428 GCA_949677035.1 Omphalea diandra | reverse complement strand
AGGAAGAAGAAAGGAAGCAGAGGAAGAAGAAAGAAGAAGAAAAGGGCTCGGTGAAGAAGAAAGGAAGAGGTTCGGTTTAAGGGCAAATATGTACTTGAATCAGATGCATTTTCTGCCAACCCATTGAAACACCCCAATTTGGGGTGTTTTAATTTGAAGTGTTTTGTTGGTTTGGGTTGGTTTGCCAAAACCTCTCAAACCAATCCAAACCACCCCAAACACTTCAAACCAAACACCACATAATTTTCCAAACCAATCCAAACCTCTCATCCAAACAGGGCCTTAATATCACAATCAAAGACTGGTGGACTTCCTTGATTCAAACCTGGAAACTCCTTCCTAAAAATCAAACATTTACATGTATTGGCTTTCTACTGTGGGCAATGCGGAATACCATAAACAAATGCCTTTTCTCTAATCTTAATTTGGATCCTATCTCAGTTGCATTCAAGGCTAATGCTAAGGCTCTCATGAACATATAAATGCATCAAATGATACCATAAAACTTCGGCCTAATCCATCCTCTTTGCAGGTGTCTCCGCTGGACCAATCACTACTTTTATGCTATTTATGTAGCTAGTAAATTTGACGCCGAACATCAAAGAGTAGCAGTTGCAATTCTCACTACCAATAGAAATAGGAAATTAGTTGATGGCCTTACCTGCTACCAGAGGACCACTTCCCAACTTGCAAAAGCATGGGCTACTTCTCTTGCTTTATCTTTGGCCAACCAAGCTGATGCAGATAATTTTGCTCTGTTAAATAGAAAATAGAAATACCATACTTCCTTTATTTCTTAATAGATGTCATTTAAGATTTTTACACATATATTAAAAATTATATGCAATAAGTGTTATTATATATAAAAATACTATATTACTTTCAATTAATTATTTTCATAAATTATTATGCATTCTAAAAAAAATAATTATTATGAAATAGAAAAAGAGTAGAATAAGATAAAATTAATTAATATATATTAATAATTGTAAAACGTTAAGTATTATAAAAAAAAATTTCTCTAACATAACATCTATTTTGAAATGAAAAGAATAAATAGCATTAAAAATAGTGACCCTGCTATTTCCTAGGAGATTATGGGTTCACTTTCACAAGCAAAGGAAAGACTTTCCTCATTTATTCATGCGGAACCAAGAGCCATCTTGAAAGCACAAAATAGACTAGCGAGATTGCTACCTAAACACCTTATAAAATAGACTAGCGAGATTTGCTCGGCTTTTAAACCCACCTTCTAATTTTGTATCTGTCATGGATCGTAATTTCTGGCCTTTTTAGTGAAAAGTTTATTCTTCTGACCCAAAAAAAAAAAAAGGTCCCTAACATATGTAGTCTTGATATTATTTAGTCTAATTTTGACAAGAAAAATGTTGTTTATGTGCAGAAAGAAACTGAAAAAAGAAAAAGAAAAAGAAAAAAGCCATTGGTTGGCAGTGGCACGTATATGTTTGGCCAAGTGTGATGGATCACAAACCCGTGGGTACCTACTTCACAGGTGTTGCAGTCATGTGATTGCATTTCCCCATTATATTTGCAGAAATCAGGATCACATCACTGCGACATTTTCGTCTCATCTTCTATCGTACGTTTACCAGTGAGAACATACACTGGACTTCATCTTGGTCTACAGAAGTGCATGTGATGTCACTTGCAGCTGACTCCCGTCCATGCAAGACTTCCATTTCTAGGGCAGCTAAGCACTGGTCAAGCTAATTGGGGACCTTCGATTAATTCTTGGTCTAGGTTTCACATACAATTTGATTAACTTTTGACTCATCACTCAGCTCGTTATATATCTAATACATTTGACGTTCTACTGTTGTCTTCTTGGTTACTGATTATGACACATAATAATTATTTGCATGCAACTGGTTTGGACCATGTTAGCGAATCGCTTGACATGTTACCTTCTTAATTATTAACGTTAATTATATGAGATGCATGAGTGTTCTGCGGGCCAGTTTGTAGGGTGTTTGATTATAATTGAATAATAAAAATTTGATTTTGAATATTATAAATAATTATTTATTTAGTTATCTTAAAAATAGTCATCGAAATAATCCAATCAACCACAATTATATTAATTAATATATAAATTATAATTTTATCAATAATAATGAACTTTTATTAATGATATCTGAAATTTGATTATGTTGTTAGTATTATAATTTTCACTCATAATTTAGAAAATAATAAAATATAGAAGGTGATTTCAGTTACAATCAATAATTTAACTGAATATTTTGACTTCGGTTTAATCATAATTCCAATGAAAAAAATATTTCAATTGCACTATGTTTGAAAAATTATCTATAGAGAAAAGAAAATAAAGAGAAAAAATAAATTTAATTTTTCCTCCTCATATTTGGATAAAAAGGAGAGATAAGAAAATAATTTTATTTTTTCTTATTTGAAAAGCAAACTATAAAAGAAAAAAAATATTATTTCATATATTTCCTCTTTTACCTTTTATTTAGGAAAATAAAATTATTAAAATAAATTGAAGAAAACAAAAAAGTTATAGGCAGATTGTAATTTTATAAAAATTCTTTCAATTTTCCATATTGTCCCTTCATTTTGAAGAAAAAAGAAAGGAGGTAAAATAGTGTCCATTTTATTTTCAACTTTTATTTTCCTTTCTTTCCCAAAAAAGAGAAAAAAAACTTTTTTGCTCTTATTTTTCACTCTTTACTTTTTTCCTTATTTTCCTCCACATGGTTAGTATGAAATAAGATTAACTAAACTAAATGGACACTCCCTACCAATTTGTTTCAACAATCTCCAATCCAATTCTCACAAATTCATGGCAACTTCGAGTTGTCTGTGACATGATTTTTTTTTTTTTTTATTGTTAACTTTGGCTTGATTGTGCTTCGAATTCGAAACTATTGGCCATGATTTCAAAACCATTAAACGAAAGATTTATTGCTCTATCTTATTATTACGATACACATCTCGTACTTCCATCATGGTTTTCCCCATCCATGCGAGAGAAAAATACATAGAACAATTACATTGACCCTTTAGGAAGTGAGGGATTTCCTTCTATGGCGGAATGGGGGTGGATAAAATAAGCTAGTGTAAAGTAAGGGTTACGGGAGGCAGCCTCGGGAATGAGTTCAGTGGGAAGAAGATTCCGCGTGGAGAAGCAGCTAGCTCTTTTTGCGTCGGTCAGGCTCCTCTTGCAGGATACTAGAAGCTCAAGACGGATGGCTGTGCCAAAGGAAATCTAGGTCCAGCTGGGTTTCGAGGAGTCATTAGAGATGACCAAGGAAAGTGGATGCAGGGATATATTGGTAAAATTGGGGTAACTACAAGTCACTCGGTAACTCCGACCCTATCTAATCTAAGTGCTAAGAGCTAGTCACTCCAACACTTATTAGTCTAGCTAACTTTATTTCCTCGCCCGATTCGCCTATCTATTAAGTTCAAGTGAGGAACAAACGTTCTAAATCATTAAGGGAGTTACTTTTTTAAAAACACCATAAAATATATATATATATATAATATAATTTTTCAAAATAAAATTTTGAAGTACTAAGAAAAAAACAATTCATCTTGTCGCTTATACAAATAAAGTACTATGATTATTAAGAATAAGAACTCAATGGACTCCTATTGAAAAAAAGTATTAATCGGGTGATTTAGGGCCAATTTTCCTATCATATATTTTCCTGAAAAATTATATATACTAGATGTATATGATCACACTATACGTTCATTTAATAATGTAATAATACATAAAAAAAAATCATTTATAGATTATCAACTAAATTTATTATTATATCTTTAAAAGTATAAAAATACTTATATATTTAATTCAATATGCATATAATAATTATTTATTAATTGAATATATAAGTTTTTTCATATAACCACCAAATGGATACAAAAAATATGGAACAACCCAACTATATTATTAATTAGGGCTCCTCTTTTAATCATTTCCTGTTTTCTTGCATTTTTTGTTTGGGTAATTACAAGGTTACCTAAAAATTAATTACCAATCACAAATCTACCTCAAGTAAGTATACTTCTCTAAAAAATGGATTTCCAATAAATTATGACGAATTTTTATTCCAAATCTCTCTTCCTTAAGAAACTCTAATCAACAAATCTTTTATTAACTAAAACGAGGGAAAAATAATGAAAATCTTCTTACCTTAACCAACTGGATTCATCAAATCAAATAATAACAGATCTGTAAAACGAAAAGAAATAGATCTGCAAAACTTAATCTTTCAACTACAGAATTATTATTCCTACTGAATTTGTAGCTTATCGATCAATCAAGACAAAAAATATAGTGAGAAAGTTCTTCATTATATATGTTTATTTCTTTAAAACAAATTTAATACGATTTTTAATGCTTATTTTATTGTTTAGAATAACAAATCATGAGTTTTGATATATTATAAATGAAAAATAATTAAAAATGAATATGTTTGAACTCAAAATCAATAATAAAAGAGAGAAAAAATCAAATTATTGAAGGTTGAAAATGATTACTTTTGATTTATATCAAAAATGTTTATTTCAATTTTATTTTGGGTTTACTTTATGGCTTATAAAACTATCGATAAAACAAAAGAAGAACAACAATAATTAGAATGTAAGTATCATCTTCAACCTTTAATAAATATGACTTTTTCATAACAACATCAAGTAAAAAATATTTATATACAATAAAAATATTTATTTTACTTTTGTTTTAGATTTACTAGTTCAAAATTTTTAAAAATTAAGTACAAAAAATAGTTTGCAGGAAAATATTTATTTTAGTTTTATTTTGGATTCTAGTTCAAAATTTTTAAAAATTAAGTACAAAAAATAGTTTGTAGGAAAATATTTATTTTAATTTAATTTTGGATTTACTTTTGGTTCATAAAACCATCAATAAAAATAAAAGAGGAAAAAAATTAGAACGTAGACATTATTTTAAACTTTTAATAAAAATAATTTTCTTTCTCTTCATGACTAATTTTTAGTTTAAAAATATTTTACAAATTAAATACAAAAAACAGTTTGCAGGAAAAATATTTATTTTAGATTTACTTTTAATTTATGTAACCGTCGATAAAACAAAAAAAGAGCAAAAACAGTTAGAACACATATACCGTCTTTAATATCTAATAAGTACAATTTTTTTTCTTTTTTCGTAACTGATTTTTGGCTCAAAAAGTTTATTTGTTAACTGTTTTTATATAAAATTCATAAAAGGTCATATGATTTTTATTCTAAATAATAATAATAACAAAAATAATTATTAGATCTTAAAAATAAAAAAATGTAATCATCCTCACGGTTTTCTCGCTCTTTAAAATTGATTTTAACTTAAATAATTATTTTTTTCGTTGGCTTTGAATTTAATGGATTTTAGAAAAAAGATCATTGAGAAGAAAGAAGAAGAAGAAGTGGGCGTTTGTTGCTTAAAAAAGTTTAAGGTAACAAATGAATAAAAAAGAAAAGAAAACGTGAATTTGGAAAAATTAAAGTATAAAAATATCTTTTTTTGTATAAATCAGAGGGTAGAAATATCTTTGGGATAAAAAAAAAAAAAAAAAAATAAAAAACGGCGGAGGGTGCATTTTCCTTTTATTGTTGTCACAGGTGCCCCCAAATAACTTGGCCAATAATATATATCTAAGGAAGCCCAAAATTCATATGGGTTTCTTCTAAAAAAACTTAAGCCCCGGGTTAAGCCCATAAGAGGTCTGTTTCGGCCTTCTACACCTTGAACTAATACTATGGACCACAAGTCCATAACCACTAAGGCTGGATAACTCACGATTAAATAGATGTGAAAATTTTTTAACTCAATATGAATTCCATTTGAAAAAAAATTTGATTGGATTAAGGTGACTTAAGATAAAAATTGACTTGATTTGAAGCTAATATGATAGTCAAATTGAATTCATTATGCTTTAACTTGGCTTGTAAACTAAACTCATCCGATTGATCTTATTTAAATTGTTTAAAGTTAAAATAATATTTTTTTTACATTAGAAAATAAAATTATATGAGATCTGATTCGATTCAATACAAAATCTAAAATATGAACTATTTTTTTTTGTATTTTTATGCATTACTTGAATTGATTTATCTGCAATTTAAAATGACTCAATCTGACTTTATAGCTTGAAAATGCTCTCAATTGATAAAAATATGTTTTTAATTCTTTGAAAACATCAAACATGATTATAATTTTTCTTCTCAATCATTTCATGTAATATTATTTCGTATCAGTTGTTAACAATTTCCACACGCATTCTCAATTATATATGAGAGATAATGCTTTCCATGAAATCGGCAAAATTCCATTGCAGTACTGTGATCAAATTTCAAAGTTCATAAATTCCATTTCTTGACCATATAAGAAGGACGAAATTCCGTATATATTCTCAATTTTCAGTCTTCAATCTACCAGTGAATAATTGATATCATTTTTGACATAACAAGTCATCTAGCAAGTATCAACACTTTTGAAATGGACACTAATAAGTGATCTATATTCATCTATGTCAAAAATAAATTTAAAATCTTAAAATCAAATTAAATAATGTTTTAATTCTTAAATTTACAGACAATTTGATAATGAGCTCTAAAATTAAGTGTTTTAAATCTAATTAGCCAGTAATAATTACAAATACAATTAATTTTTAACAAAATTAAAAAAATGTAAAACCTTAATAAAATGTAAAACACATGCATATAAAAATTTTATTTTAAATAGGTCCTTTTAAGATTATTTTATAATATAATTTATTTCTCGACCATTCCTTTTAAAGTCATCAGGCTAGGAGGAAGCAGGAAGAAAATATTTCCACGTGCTTTGCACATGGAATCTTATATTATTTTTATTTTTAAAATTTTAATATGAAGTGTATAATAATATATAAATGTATTTAAAATTTAATATTTTCTCATTAATATTTTATTTTTATTTTTAATTATGATATAAATTGATTGACTTAAACTTGATAGAATTTTTATGCTTATTTTAACTTTAAAATTAATTATTTTTAAGTCTATTTGTGCATGTGTGTTTTCAATATTTATTGAAAAGATAAAATATATAATTTTTTTTTATAATATATAATATTTGTTAAATGTCTAAAAAATATATAACAAAAAATTTGTTTAATTTCACTCGATTTGAATCATGTAAATAAAATCTAATTATAATTTTCATCTAAATTAACCTTAAAAATCAAATTCAAATTATACAATAATAATAAAAAAAACAGTCATAATAAAATTACATGAATTCAAATTATAAATTATTAATAATACCAATTATAATTACATTGATGCATTGTATTCAAATTTATATGAGAAACTAAATCTTCCTACTGATCTATCCACTTAGAAGTAGAATATCCAAATTTTTAGTACAAACTAAAATCAAATTATATGATAATAACAATATAATTCATCCCCTTAATCCAAATAGAAGTCAAATTTTAAATTTCTATTAAAAATCAAAGTTGAATACTAATAATAATAATTATAATCATAATAATAATACTAATAATAAGACTTATTATTATTATTATTGAATTAAAGGTATTTCGATCACTTCAAAGTTTTACCTTCAGCTGTGCTTTATATATAAAGTCTATAATTTATTTTTTTAGCACATGCATTAGACGTGTTTTTATTTTTTAGATTATTTAAATTTGAAATGTTTTCATTTTTTATTTAATTTTGTAATTATTTATAAAAAAATTTGTAATTATTATAAACTCCTAACATTTAACATATTTAACTAAATCGTCCTTCAAGTTTTAAAATTATACTATAAACTCTCTCACTATTTCCTTGTTATATTGAATAGTTTTTCCATTAATTTTTTCCATTAAATTCATGTGAAATGTCAATAATACACTTACTTTCATATTAAATTTTCATTTCATACCATAATCTCACTAAATTAATGGTAATTGAAAAAAAGATGAAAAATATAAGAAAATAGAAGAGAGCGAAATCATGAATGGAAATCGAATCCAAAACTGAATGCCCAACATAACCTTGAATGGAAAACATCATGTAGTGAACAATCAAAAAGTTATTTGTTTCAAAATGGTTAAGGTTACATTTATATACACATTATACAAGTAACCATCTTTTTTTTTTGGCCTGAGAAATCTATATGGCATGACATTAAGTAAATCAAAAACTATCACAAAATTAATCCACTTGAAAAAAAAAGAGGGTCAAAACAGGAAATAGATTTCAGCTGCAACAACAATAAACCCAAAAATTTTCATATGGAAAGAAGGGACCTAAGAAATGACAAATCAATATTTGATGAGAGTAATAACGTCAAGTTGGGAAACAAGCTGGCAACAAATCGATATTTTCATTTACAATCTTCTCTCCAAGTCAATATTTGATGGGAGCAATAACGTCAAGCTAGGAACTAAGAAACGCCACCGACCAACAAGACAAAAAAGGAACTCATCACTGTACATGATCTCATAACGATACCAACCTGCATGGCAATTTGTGTTCTCAATTTAGTCACAAACAGCAGAGCCACAAGAAATGCCAATAAGGGATGTACAGGCAGGGTAAAAAATAAGGTCAATTTGGTGATAACAATGGGTACATAGTTGGCATTAGACCCATACCGTTTAACAGCTCCTTGGCCAAGATGGAAGTTAACCGACCTAACATGCGGTACCTTACATCCACCACCACTCTCATTGCACAGATCCCTGATCCTCTTCGTCTTATGAAATTGTTTCACTTAGTGATTCTTTAGTGTAAACTTAACATTTCGACTTTATATATATAAAATCCTGACAAACCGTCTTGTCAATAACCCACTTGGGTAATAATAATTGGATTAATGTTCATTGTGGCGCTTCACTTTTGTGGTATCGGTAATCAGGTTCGATTTTAACATTTGGATCAAATCAGGAGAAAATTTTTTCGTTTTTGACTATTTGTAACCCAAGTTTGACCCGCTAGGCCTGGGTGTGCATCATCATCCTAACCATAACCGGAACGTGAGTATTAAATGAGATTTTTTTTTTCTTGTTCAAAAACGTAATAAAGTGGATTCTACAATAATATAATTAATAATAACATGAAATTTATTTAAATAATAAAACGACACATTTATATAATTTATTAATTATTCTATATGATTTATGTTTTTAGATATAAAAAGTTTATATTGTCTGAGTTCTAATATTCTTGTTCTTGAGTTTCAATATTATTTTTTATTTTTAAAATTTTCTTGAACCTTTTTTTATAGGTTTATAGATTTTGATAAAATTGATAAAAAATAAAAATTTAAAATGAAATTAAAGATATTATATTGATGTTTCATATTAATTTAGTAAAAATAATAATAAAATAACATTTTATTGTAATGCGATAAATGAGAAAAATTATTTTTATGAGATCACAAATTTAGAGATAAATTAATTAATTTTGACAAACTATAAGAGCTTTAAGTAATTAATCTTTTATGAACCGTATAATAATAATTCGATAATATATTTTCTGGAGTCATCAATTTTTTTTTTCTTTCTTTTTTTCTACCTTACTGATATATTTTTTTTCCAAAGACAATTTCTAAAAAGAAAATTCAAAAGGCAGCTTTTCTTTGTTGATACCACATGCTAATTTGTATATATTGTAGGCATAAAGTCCAATCAGATTCTTAATTTTTCTAATTGATCAACCATCTCTAAAATTAAAGTTTGATTTTAATTAAAGTTCAATTTACTCTATTTTTTATTGAAAATTAAAAATAATTTTTCTTATAAAAAATTAGTTCATAATGAAAAATAAAAAATCGAAATTATTTTGCCCTCTCTTTCCTTTTTTTTTTTTTTTTTTTTTTGAGAATAGCCTCTCTTTCCTTCTTTGTTTTGGTTTCCATTGCCACCATCACCAATCATCACCACTATTACTTTACCAAGAACAGACGTCCTTTATTGCCATTACCACCAAAAATAGACACCCTCCATCATTACTCTTCAAATATATATATATATTTTTTATATCACCACCACTCTCCGCTCTCCTTTATCTGTCCTTAACTTTCCTCTTCAATTTATCTCCACTCTTCAATTTCGTGAGGGTGTGATAATTGTGAAATAGGAAGAAGAAGAGGAGAGAGATGGCTTGGGATGAAGAATATAGATGGAACTGCATTTTTATTTATTGATTTGAGTGGTTAAATTGAGAAACAACTAGATGGGTAGGATTACTTCTTAATTGTTTTTTTTTTTTAGAATTTTATCTTTTCTTGATCCATTTTTCCATATAAATGAATTTTTTCATGATTTTAAAAAATATTTTTTATATTTCTTCATGATTATTATAGTAAATTGAATTTAAAAATATTATTTTAATTAAAATCTAAAATTAACTTTCTTTTTATTATCTTCTGTTTATTTATTTTTATTTTACTCACCAAATAATATAATTTCAAATATAAATTTTTCTACAATTGAATAATATAATAATAATATCATTTCAATTATATCACATGTCACTATAATAAAAAAAAATATTTAACACTCCTCTTAAAGCTACATAACTAGCATGAAAACGAGAAGATAGACATGAAAAACAATATTTTAAAAAATATAGAAAATAAATTATGTAAAAAAATATGTAAATATAAAAAATATAGAAACATATTTTTAAGTATTCTTTAATATTTTTTCTCACATATATACATTTATAAAAAATATTGAAATAAATAATTATTAAATTATACTAAAATTACTTTTTTTTTTCATAAGACAACGCCACATCTTATCAAATGTGAACTTCAGATCCACAACATCGTTTATTAGAGCTAAAAGCTAAAAAAAAATACATTTTCAAAGTGAAAATATGTTTCTTATTTTTTTAAAAAAAAATTATAGAAACATATCTAAAAAGTTTTAGAGCTATTTTAATAAATTCTAGAGAAAAATATTTATAAAATATAAAAACGCTTCTTTTCAAAAGTTTTCATGCGTTAAACACTGTGAATATGGATCCATGAAAGGAAATACATTACCAACCCTAAATTCACATTTTAAGTGTATTTCAAGAGCACACATCTTTTTTTTTTTTTTTTTAAGGCAAATGTAACTTCAAATTCATGAGCTATTGTTCCTTTAATATAGTGACTACAATGACTGGAAAGTGGTTAAGACTCTTTAAATGAAGCTGAATAAAAGAAATAAAATCATTTAACAATTAGGTTCTCATTTGTGTTGTCCTTTTTCAAGCTGCATGAAATAATCATTTGTATTGATATAAGACAACGATTGAAAATTTGGCTTTTTTTTTTTTTTTGAAATTTAATGACTTTTCTCATTTCTTTTTGGTTGTGTCAAATACAACACCTCAAATCCTATTAAAAAATCAACTTGAAATTAATCACTTTGAAAAACGTAGAAAAAAAATATAATTTTTTTGAAAAAATTAAAATGGAAACTGAGGAATTGAATTCATAACATCACAGTTACAATTTAGTATTAAGTTAATAATTAAGAGGCTCAAACAAACTTTTTTAAAATTTTAATTAAGAACAAAATTAACTATTTGATATAAATGGGATAAAATTCTTAATACTAAAACTACTTTGATTAGTTCCACTTTAAAAAAAAAAATCAAAAGATTTATTTATTCTAATAGATTAAATTAGCCTAATTATCACTGTTTAGGAGGAGCAGGTGGTATACGAGCAGCCTCAATTTCTTAGCCCCATTGTCTACCATTGACTGCCTTTCCTTTTGATGTTGATGATATATGGTTTCATCAATTCAAGTGGACTGACTTGGAAGCTTTCTGATACCCATTAGAAATTCATCTCCCCACATTTTTCGAACACACTCCAATAACTCAATCCGCACCATCACAAACACTTACTCTTTAACATCAAAACTATATGGTCGATCGAGACGCAGATCCAAGTCAAGAACATGTCTGTTGAATCACTTGATCCAGTTGTTACGGTGATTGCTATAAGCGAAGAGAGAGATGAGGAGTTGTCAAAGGAGAAGGAACAATAGGTGTTGGTTATGGTTTTTCCGAGGGATACTGGAGTTGGCAACTGAATGTTATGAGGTTGAAATGATCTGGTGTTGTGTACATTTTTTTTTCTCCAAAATATTTGAAGTATTTTTTATAAAATATTTAAAAATGAGAAATTTTAATTTTATTCTTTTTATCTACTCGTGATGCTCACATATTAGTATTAACTGTAGTTTTGCCTTAAACAGTCTAAAAATAAGAATTTTGTTTCAATTAAATCAAATAATTATTTTTATTTTTAATTAGATTTTTTAAAAAAAATTGAAGGGGTAAATTAACTTTTGAGTAATTCTGTTTAGCTTAAATTGAGATACAATAAATACATTTTAATGGAGATATAACTGTAAAATTTAAACATATTGAGATGTACTTATTTTGATATTAATGAAAAATTAAAATAACTTTTAGTAAAATTTAAATTTATAGTATTAGAAATACATGAATTTATTAAGGGTTATCATTTATAAATATCATTAATTATTTTTTTTTTTTACTTGAAACACATTTATTGTGTAACTCAAATAATATTATCCTTAATTTATCTAAAAATTAACTCTTTAATCCCTACATAAATTGGATATACTAGATGTAGTTTTAAAATTGTAAAAAATATATATTACAATAAATAATTGATTACGAAATAACCTAACCGTTGCAAATAAAAAGAAATAATGTGATAGATGTAGCTTTACAAGATGGAAGAAATTAGATGCTAAATCATTAGCAGCCATGCAAATCTAATTTTTATTTTTGAATCCAAATCGAGGACAGATTTAATCAAGCAAAGTAATTAACGCATTTATGATCTAAGCTGCATGACTTCAATGATTGATATATTTATTACGACAGTACTAAAGGAATATAGATTCGTGGGTCTATATTTCTTTTCACATAGTATAAAATATTCATAAATGTAAAAAAAAATAAAAATTAAAAGGCACAAATAGTGACAGAGACGGAATATAAGAAAAAAATGACTTTATGTCTAACACCAGGAAGCCATCACCTTGACTATCCAGGTGCATTGTACGCAAATTGTGGGCCATAGTCACATAGCTTGAAACTTCTTCTATGAACTTGAGAATGATTCTCGCTCACATGATCCACGTGGCTAAATCTTGTTCGACCTTCAAATCGGAACAGTTAGGTAGCATTTTTAGCCATGTATAAACGTTATGCACAAGCACTAGTTTTTCAGCCATGCAAAAACAAAACTAGATTACTCTACTAGCATGGATAAGGAAGAAGGAAGAACGGGAGGAGAAGTCAAGTACAGAGGCGTTAGAAGGCGGCCGTGGGGGAAATTCGCTGCAGAGATACGCGACTCGACACGACATGGTGCACGGGTTTGGTTAG
>CATIWR010098178.1:0-22316 GCA_949677035.1 Omphalea diandra | reverse complement strand
AATAATAATAATAATAATAATAATAATAATAATAATAATAATAATAATAATAATAATAATAATAATAATAATAATAATAATAATAATAATAATAATAATAATAATAATAATAATAATAATAATAATAATAATAATAGGGCATTGCCATATATAATGAGACTCTAATGTTTACCTCACTCAAAGTACCTGCAAAATTATCAAAGTCTTTTTATTTTCTTGGAGAAGTGGGATCAAATTCATCAAACACAATAAACATAGGCTCCTCTACAACAAGAGTTCTCTTATTGAAGACTTTATACCTTTTGCAAGTGGGAGAGTATCCAAGGAAAATTACTTCATCGGATTTAGAGTCAAACTTACTAAGGTTGTCTTTAGTGTTTAGAATAAAACGCTTACAACCAAACACTATGAAACATGCAATCTTGGGCTTTCTATTATTCTGCAACTCATAAGGAGTTTTCTTTAACAAAGGTCTCACTAAGACTTTATTTAAGACATAGCAAGAAGTATTTACAGCTTCACCCAAAAAATACTTAAAAAGATTGCACTCATTCAACATGATTCTAGCCATTAAGATTGCACTCATTTAACATGGTTCTAACCATTTCTTAAAGAGTTCTATTTTTCCTTTCCACCACACCATTTTGTTGTGAAGATCTAATAGTTGAGAAATTGTGTGGGATACCATACTCATCACATAAATTATGAAACTTAGCATTCTCAAACTCACCTCCATGATCACTCCTAATAAAAAAAGACTTTCAAATCCTTTTGGTTTTGAATTCTTTTGGCAAAGGTTTTAAAATATCAAAACAAAAATCCTTATGTCAGAGGAACAACACCTAAGTATATCTAGAAATATCATTTATAATGAAAAATGCATAATGCATGTTCTCTTTAGCTTATTAAAGAGTTTCATGCTAGCATGTCCTAGCTTTCTATGCCAAGTTTTACCTTCATTAATTATTGAAACTAAACACTTTGCATTATCGTAAGCAAGAGAGTTTAAATCAATCACATAAATATTATGGATGCTTCTACCAATAAATAGAATTTTGTTGTCACTCATTCTAGATACATAACATGCCTATGGCTCAAACATAACGCTAAGATCTTTGTCACACTGTTGACTTACACTTAGCAAGTTGTGCTTGAGTCCATCAACAAGCAGTACTTTATCAAGGATAGGTGAGTCATCATCCTTATCAACTTTACTTATGCCAATAATTTTGGCATTGTCATTATCTTCAAAAGGCACATTTCCAAGACCTTCAACCTTGTCCAAGTCTGAAAACAATTTTTTTTCTCCTATCATGTGCTTTGAACATCCATTGTCAAGATGTCACTCCTATTCTCCAACTTGGGATTTCAAGCACATTTGCAAAACAAGGAAGGTTATATCTTAGCTACCCAAACCTTCTTAGGTCCTAGGGGGTTAACTCTTGCCAACTACTCATCATGCCTTTTAGATTGGCAATGATAGGCAATATGGCCATATATACTACAATAGAAACAATCACCATCAAAGTGAGTTGGTATCCTACTTCTAGGTGGTACATACATATAGTGTCTCTTAGACTTATAGCTTTTTTGAGCAATGTGTGTAATAGTATTTCTCATGTGAGGAACTCCTTGTGTTGTGTATGTCTATAGCCATAATTATACCAAGTTTTGTGCCTTTGCACACACTGCCTTTTAGGCTTGTAAAAGTGATACATGTAAGCATAATTTGCTCTAAAGAGAGTATTTCTCAATCGTGTGTGATTGTGTTGAGACTTTCCCCTTGAGCCATTATTTATGGCATTTCCCCCTTTTAAAACCTTTTATTTCATAAAAGAGTTAGAAACATTATTCTTTTTGGCCTTAACAAAGACTATTTGAGAAATAAAGGGAGCCATTGAAGTAGTGACATTGTAACGTAATCCATATTTGATGGATAGACTCCTTTGAGCCTCAAGGATAGAGCTAAATTCTCATTTCCTTTAGTGAATTTGCTGAGATTTTCCTTTAGTTTAAGATTCTCAGTTGTGAGAGACTCTACCTCCTTAGCTAAAGTTTCTTGACTCTTAACACATTATTTCAAGGATTTGTTCTCTTTTTGAAGAGAAGGGGTATTAGACTTGAGAGTCTCAATGCTCATAGTGAGTTTGATAATTATAAAGTACAACTTATCTCTCAAGTAGGAGTCAAAAGGATTTACCTCTTTGTCATCATTACTATCACTGTCACTACTGGATATGTGTTCACTTGAGGATTCAATTGATTGCGCCTCAGTTGCCATAAGATAAAAGTTGGTAAGTTCCTTTCTTGTTTCATCTTCATCAAGTTCGAAATCACTAGTGTAATCCCAAGTGACTTTATACAATTTCTTTCCTTTCATGGAGGTGTACTTTCTAGAAGGGACTTGCTTTACTTAATATTTGGACAATATAATTTCATATGTCCTTTCTCATTGTGTCCATAGCAGGTGAGTTGACTCACGGTGCCTCTCTTCTTATAGTTTCTTGCCTTTCTACCCTTTTTGTTTGAAAAGAATTTCTTTACTTGGTTGGTGATGAAGGCAAAAAGCTTCACTATTATCTTCATCATCACAAGAAAAGTAAAATGTTAATAAATAAGAAGTAAAAGGAGTTTTAGAAAGTACCTTTTTGTCTTTCAATGCCAAGTCTTTCTTTCTCATCCCTATGTTTTCAGTAGGCTTCTCAAAAGTGATGTCATGAGCTAATAACTTTCCTTTGAGTACATCAAGTGATAGGACTTCCAGTTTGTTGGCTTCTTTTATAGTTGTCTTCTTAGATTTTCATTTATCTTTGGGCAATGTTTTTAGAATTTTTACTACCATGTCCTCATTTGTATATGACTTCCCCAGGGTCTTAAGAGTGCCCATAATGTCTATGAATCTGTTATACATCTCAATAATAGTTTCACTAGGTTGGTGTACAAATGTTTCCTACATGTATGTGTACATTGTATCTTTTTCTTTTTTACTTCACTGGTTCCTTCATGTTAAGTCTGCAATGTGTTCCATATTTCTTTGATTGATGTACACATTTGTACCTTAGCATACTGAAACTTATGGATTACATAGAAAAGAACATGCACTGCTCTTCTTTTCTTTAGGTTTGCCTTTTTTCCTTCAACAGTCCACTCATTTTTTGCCTTCGGTATAAGAACTTCTCCAACTAGCTTTGTTGGAACTTCTCTTCCTTCTTCAATAATGTCTTATAGGTCAATGGTTTCACTATCAAGAAAGATCTCCATACAATTCTACCAGTAACCATAGTCATCTCCCTTAAAGAATGGAGGCTTGTGGATGGATTGTGATTCTTCATGACTTATCATAATCTTTACTATATGCACTTAAATTTTGATTAAGAGACTTGCTCTAATACTAATTATTATCCCTTGATGCCCTAAAAGGGAGGTTGAATAGAGTAATGACAAATTTACAAATTCAAACTAAATACAGAAATATATGAAGAATCAACACACAAGATTTATAAAGGTTCGACTTAACTTGCCTATTTTCTCTCCTCTAGTATTTCCATTAGAGCCTTCCCTATTTTGATAACTCAAGGTGTTATGAACAACCTTTACACATGTAAGTTTTTGAGCACTTACCAAGCCTTTACAAGTGATAAATTTTTAAATACTATCAACTTCTCACAAATAGTTCACAAAAACTACTTATATCTTAACCCAAAGTAGTTTCTAAGTACTACTTTAAACCTTTCACAAAAGATACTTTCAAAGGTTTCTCAACACTGAGTTACATAACAATAGATTATAACACTTTTAAGAAAAGGAAAACTCTCACTCAAGCACGAATGGATGCTCAAAGTACACTCACAAGGTATGCTTGATGTGAATGAAATAATAAAGAAAGTTCTTGAGAAGTTTGTCCTTCAAATTTTGTTTTGAAAATAACTTTTTCTAGTTTACTCTCAAGCTTGATCAATGAATGTCTTTAGCATACTAGATCACTCTTTATTCACAATGTAACAGCCTTTTTGCTTGAGAATAACTTTCACAATGGAATACTCATTTAATAGAACGGTTATCCTGTTGTTTCTATTGAGTGCAATTCTATTTTATAGCATGAACATGGAACTAGCTGTTAGAAAGAAGCAGTCACTTCATATTATAGGTGTAAGTAATTAACACCTGTTGAAAAAACTCTATACCCATTACTAAGGCATCAACCATTATTGATTTGATGTAGATTGGTGGTTGACAATCAATATTTTCACTTCAATGGTCGTGGGTCCTATCAAAACCCTTGTTGGAAGTAGCTGTTGAGAGTTGGTGTAGCAATGTTCTTCCTTTCCCTTTTTTTTTTTTTTAATTATTCACAACAATTCTACTTCAATGTTCATTGGACATATGCAATGGTTATTTATTCTAGCCTCAATGCCCGTTGGACATAATCAATGCCTATTGTTAATTTTCAGAAAGTATGGTCTTTATGCTCAATTTTACAAAAACTGCTAAAGTGATTCAATGTTTGTTGGAGTTCTCACAATGGCCATTGGATACATCTTAACATCTGTTGATTATTTGAGTGTACCCCATTGGGAGGTTCAGAAAGTGTAGCTCAAATTAGAGCACTTTCCCAATGCTGGTTGCAAGGTCCAGAGAGCATTGCTCGAACTAGAGCACTTCTACGACGCTTGTTACAAAAGTGCAATGTCGATTGCAAGGTCCAGTTCAACCCCTGTTGTGAAATCATAACCCCCTTTTCTACATAGTAAAATCATCTAAGTTTTCCATGAAATAAGGACATGCCAACTTCCTTTCTTTTCTCCACCCTAACAACATAAAATATGTAGAAAAATAATGGATTGTCCACATTAATGTAGCACACAGATGAAAATTTTGCTTCTTTGACAAATCATAGGTTTGCACCACAACTTTTCACAACTTCTTCATCTTTACAATTAAATGGTTACGAGAATACATCCAACATCTCCTTTGGATTTTTAGGTCCTAGAATTATCATAATTAAAAGCATATATTCTTCTTTCATACACATCGATTGAGGTAAATTATATGGAGTGACTATTACAGACCAAGATGAATATTGTTGTCTTGACTGATCAAATGGTTAAAACTTATCTATGCAAAGTCCAAGTCTTGCAATCCTACATTCAGCTGCAAATGTCAGATGCATCCTATCGAATTGCTTTCATGCTTTCGAGTTTGAGTAATGTCTCATGACGTCATCTTCTTCTTTAACATGCTTAACATGTCCTCTCATATCTTTAACCATCGTTTAACCTTTGTAATCTTGGAGTGAGCAAAAAGTAGTATTGATAGTGTTGGCCTAACGGAGCACCATCACAATGGACACGTCCTTCATATGAATAATATACATCATTAATATTGGACCTTTGTAACAAGAGATAGTATACCAAACAATCGAATGACAACAACGTTCGAAAACTTTACTAGCAGACTAGTAGCACATAACATTAGATTGATGAAGGGTAGTTACATCTTTAACATTTAACCAACGAAAAGCAGTTACACAGTACATACTTTTTTGCATATTTCAGAGTAATAAGGTCAAACCCAACATATACTATTTTTAGTTTATTTGTGAGGGATATAAAATGATGAATGATATAAATAATCATCTTTTCAACAAGCAAAGTATATTTTTTTAGAGTTTTCTATTATTCACTCTCATTTCTCAATTTCTCTAAACTCCAAATGTTTTCAAAGCTCTTATACTAACTTAAGCATCAGAGTGATTGTAGGGAATATAGTCCTCCAAGCTTACGATTGTTCACCCTTTGGTTAGACCTTTACTCTCTTCGGCAATCAAGGCACCATTGATGGGCTCCTTTTGTGGGAACCTTTTTTACTATTTCATTAAAAGTTTTCCTTTAAAGCTCCTACCTTTAACCTATTTATCTCATAAAAACTAAATTTTTGCCTTAGATCCCAAGTGAGTAATGGTCTGTCACACTAGAAACAATCCAATCCCCATTCTTCTCATTCAGGAGGAGAAAAACATGTCCTCAAGTGCAACACTGTCAGACATTGCACACATCAATGTCCTTGATGCAGCCACTACTGTAAATGAGGCTCTAACACAATTCCAAGAGGCCCTAGTAAGAATTATGCAAGCTGTTATAAATGACTTTAACCAGCAAATGGCTAGAGCTCTTAGCATAAATCTAGCAACCCTTAACACACAATACCCTAGGGAAAATCTTAGAGAATATGATGGGGAACCTCATCCTCAATTGGTAAATCCTCAAGGTTCCAGAACCACGCAGCAAGTAAATAAGGACACTATAACCAAGTCCAGTGAAAAAGAAACTGAAACTACTGTTGAGGATGAAATTGATTTCCAAGAAGAACACTCAAAAGGAATATCAAG
Organism: Omphalea diandra; assembly: GCA_949677035.1. Taxonomy (NCBI): domain Eukaryota; kingdom Viridiplantae; phylum Streptophyta; class Magnoliopsida; order Malpighiales; family Euphorbiaceae; genus Omphalea; species Omphalea diandra. Next base: position 15,928 of record CATIWR010098178.1, on the reverse strand, counting down.
TTCCATTAAGAAATACTTGGAGACTTCCCCCTTAGCATAGGAAATCATTTAAGAGAAGTTCCCATTCAAGTGGAAACTTCCCACTTTACAAACATATAATGGAATAGGAGATCTGTAAACCAATTTGTCCACCTTTCGAATCACTATGTTGCTCAATGATATCTCTAACGCCATACTTTGTAAGGTTCCCCCCACCACCCTCACTAAAATTACACAAAGGTGGTATCTTCAACTACCCCTAATTCTAATCAATCTTTTAAAGAATTAGAGAATGTTTTTCTATCAAGATTTGCTACTAATATTCCTTGCAAAAGGAAAACAAGTTCCTTGAGATCCTGTACGCATAAGGATAGTGAAACCCTCCGTGAATATATTGACAGGTTTAACAAGGAGGCAATAGAGATTGAGACCATAAATGTTGAAACAACCGTGGAAGCAGTAAGGAGGGAAACCACGTTCAACAGGCTAAAGGATAGGCTCCACACGTACACAATAAAGTCTTATTTTGAATTGATCTTTATAGATCAAAGATTTATTGAGGTTAACAAAGGAAAAAAAAAAGGAACAAAAGAACAATGAACGATGGAATCAGAAGAAAAACCAAGAAAGGAGAATAAATAACTCAAAACACTCTAAAGCTACAACCTTTCCGCCAACTAAACGAGAAGTAGTGGAGATTCCTAGTTGACACCTCTAAACAACACTCGAGGTAGTATACTTCTTTAGATCAAACAAAACGATACTGACATACAATACCCTCAAAGGCTAAACCCCATTAGGGCTGCCAAGAGGGATAAAACTTTATTTTATAGTTTCCATAAGTATCATGGTCATGACACTAAACGGTGTTAGGACCTAAAGAAAGAAGTCAATAGACTCATTCAGACTGGAGCACTTAAAAGGTTTGTTAAGGACAATAAAAGGAAAAGACCTAAAGATGAAGAACAATAAGCAAAAACAGAAGAATGCCCTAATAAGAGAGTAATAGGCGTGATCAATATGATTATAGGAGGAGACTAGCCCAACACATCAAATTGAAAGTGGTCACGTTCGAACATTTTCCTCGTCAGCACTCACTAAAACCTCATAATAGTCACGTTCGACTTAAAAGATGAGGAACACATTGATGGCCCTCACAATGATGCCCCAGTAGTCGAAGGAATCCTGAACTAGTACCTTGTTAAAAGGCTACTAGTAGACAAAGGAAGTGCAATTAATAGCATCACTGAATAGCTTATAAGGCGATGGAAGGAGCATTGATGAACCTCAAGAAAGCAAACAAATCGTTTACGGGTTTAGGAGGAAAGCAGCTGTAATTTATTGGGACTACCACCCTAATAGTAGAAGTGGTAGATGAACAATTAGGATTAACAGTGACAACTAAAACTTTATTTCACATTATAGATGAGGAGTTTCCTTATGATGGAATTTTGGGGAGACCCTATCTCTTCAAAACAGGATCAATGGAAAGCATCAGATGCCTCACCTTGAAAATACCAATACCTAAAGGAGTTGTAACAGTGAGGGGGAACCAAAGAATGGCAAGTGAATGTAACCACATAGACCTGCAATAAAGTGAGAAAGTACCAAAGACCGAGCCAACATACCCTGAACAACGAGAGTGAACAGAACCAGTTGGTGAGCTAATTGAACTTAAGGTTTAAACTAGAAAATGATTAAATATGGTGTAGATATGAATCAGCTAACAACCAAACAATTAACTCAAGTCATTTTAGAGAACGAGGTGACATTTGCCTCCAAACCAGAAAAGATACTAGGGATTTATCCTTCAATGGCATGTCATAAGCTAAATGTGGACCCCATGGTGAAACCTATCAAACAAAAGAAAAAACGCCTCACCCCCGAAAGACCGAAAGCCATAGGAGAGGAAGTAGCTAAACTTCAAAATACAAGTATCACTAGAAAAGTAAAATACCTTGACTGGATGGCAAATGTTGTGATGGTCAGGAAACCAAATGGCAAATGAAGGATGTACGTCGACTTCATTAACTTGAATGAGGCATGTCCGGAGGATAGCTACCCGCTATCGAACATTGATCAGTTAGTAGATTCAACAGTTTGTTTCTCCAGGTACAACTACGTAGATGTAGCTCAGGGATATCACCAGATATCAATGCACCCAAAAGATAAAGAGAAGACTTCCTTTGTAACAGATTAGGGCACTTATTGCTACACTAAAATGTCTTTCGGTTTTAAGAATATAGGCACCATATATCAAAGGCTGATGAACTATAAGTTCTGAGATCAAATAGATAACAGTGTAGAGGTTTATATTAATGATATTATTATAAAAAGCAAAATTTATGAGTCTCATGCAAATGATTAACGAGAAGTTTTTAATGTTTTGAATAAGCACAACATGAAGTTAAACCTAGAGAAAGTGCACCTTTAAGGTTAAAGCTAACAAATTCCTAGGATTCATGATTTTTGAATGGGGTATTGAGGTGAACCCTGAAAAAAATACAAGCCACCATAGATATGAAGGCTCTAAGAACCATTAATGAGGTTCAACAATTGAATGAGAGGATCATAGTATTAGGATAATTCATATCATGTTCAGCCAAAAGGTGTTTACCATTTTACTAAAGCCTAAAGAATGTAAAGCACTTTAAATGGTTAGTGGACTGCTAGAAAAAGGTGAAATGCTTTATATGTACTAAGCAACCAGACAAGAAACATTAGCCTCAGTCCTTCTCCAAGAAGTGAACGATGAATAACTTCTAGTTTACCACACAAGCAGAGTCCTCCGTAAGGTCAGAGTAAGGTATCCAAAGCTAAAAAAACTTACCATTACACTTGTAACTTCAATAAGAAAATTGAGACCTTATTTCCAAGCACACACAATTATGGTTTGAACTGACTAGCCTCTACGAAAAGCTCTCTAAAGGCATAATACCTCAGGAAAACTAATACATTAGGCCCTCCAACTTAGTGAACATGATATCAGGTATGAACCCTGAATGGCCTTGAAGGCCCAATGTTTAGCTAACTTTGTTATGAAAATGATACGGACGCACTGGCAAATCATCAAAAGACATATAGACATTGCACGTAGATAGATCCTCTAATGAACATGGAGTAGGAGCAGAAGTGATTCTCTAAACCTCTAATAAAATTAGAATAATATATGTTATTGCTTTAAAATTCAATGCTACTAACAATATTGCAGAATATGAAGCATTGATTATTGGGCTTAACATAGCCCTCTAACTAAAAACATAAGAACTGCAAGTGTTAAATGATTCTATGTTAGTGATGAACCAAGTCACAAGAGACTTTCAAACCAAGGATGACATTCTAGCAAAAAATCTAAAGAGATGTCAGTCCTTATTCAACAAACTCGCTCAGCAAGGTGGAACATGGAAAATTACTCGAGTTCCAAAAAAAGAGAACAAAGAAGCAGATAGCATAGCCTATGGAGCAGCAGAACAAAGAGACATATTCTAGAACTTCCCTCTCAACAAAGAACAATGGCATCCCATCATAGATGAACAGGAAGTGCTCAATGTTGTAGAACTGGACACCTATATGAGGCCAATTATCCAATACCTCGACAAGGAAGAAATACCTAAGAATATAATAGAAGCCTTGAAGGTGTAGAAAAGAGCTGCCAAATACTCATACTATAATGGAACACTCTACAGGATACCAACCACACATCCATGGATAAAATTTGTCTCTAAGGAAGAAGGCAATTACGTTCTTTAAGAGATTCATGAAGGGATTTATGGTACCCATGAAGGATCATATATCGTGGCCCATAAAGCTCTATTTCAAGGGTTTTACTAGCCAATAATAAAAAAAGATGGAGAAGAGTTGGTACGTACTTGTGAAAAATGTCAAAAACATGACAAAATCTCAAGAATCCCAATAGTTCAACAAACCAGCATCACCAAACCTTGTCCATTCACCATTTGAGGAATGGACATTTTAGGTCCCTTCCCCTAAGCAACAGGATAAAGGAAGTTCATCATCATCACCATTGATTACTTCACCAAGTGGATGGAGGTCAAAACAGTGCCCAACATCACAACAAATAAGGTACATAATTTCTTTTGGAAAGAGGTCATTTGTAAGTTCAACATCCCTAAAACACTCATAAAAAATAATGGCAAGCAATTTGAATGTGACTTCATACAATTTTGCAAGAATCTTCACATCAATTTATTGTTTACCTCAGTAGCCCATCCTCAAACAAATGGGTAAATAGAAGTCATTAACAGGATAATCTTAAATGGATTGAAGAAAAGATGAGGCCAAAAGAGATTGGGCAGAACAGTTAACTTACATTCTCTAAACATACTAAATGACCCTAAGAAAAGCCTATGGAGAATCACCCTTTAGCCTAGCGTATGGCATAGAAGCAGTGGTTCCAGTAGAGATCAGCATGAGTAGTTCTAGAGTTCAATATTTTGATCTAGATACTAACAAAAAAAGAGTAAGATTACACATTGATCTACATGAAGAACAAAGAGAGCAAGCAGCCATTCGCAGAACAACATAAAAAGAAAAAATTACTTCATACTATAACAAAAGAGTTTGTTAAAGATCCTTTCACAAAGGTTATCTTGTACTTAGGAAAGTTGAAATGGATAAAGGAGATATCAAAGTAGGAAAACTGGGAGCTAACCGGGAAGGACCATACTTAGTCGAGAATATGACAGGAAATAGAGCTTACCAGTTAGTAACATTAGAAGGGAAATTGATTCCTAGATTTTGGAATGTAGAAAATCTTCGTAAGTATTATCAATAAAAAGGATTTCAGTGTATCCTATCTAAAAAGGGTTCAGCCCCTTTAAAAGGCCATAATGTTCATCACATCTACCAAGGATTCGACCCCTCTTAAGAGGCCATAACATTTATCATCTTTATAAAGGGTTTGGTTCACTTAATAAAACCATAAAATTCTGTAAAGTAAGAGGTTCGACTCACCCAAAAAAGCCATCAATTCTAGTAAGTGAAAATATAGGTTCGGCTAACCTAAACGACCATAAAGAAAAGGGAAAATGGGCCCGAATCCCCTAAAGCCATGAACTCTTTACTAAAATTACAGACCTTATAATGATTTATTCTCAAAAAAGTAGTTTATGGGCTAAACTCTTCATTATGTGTTCAGCCTTACAAAGATCATGCCAAGAGACTACTCTACGAGAAAGTAAAGCATGTACAACATATCAATTTTTATACTTAGTATAACTTGTTACTTAGACTGTTTACCAACATAACGTTCTTAAGAACTTTTATACTTAGTCATTTCATTACAAAGTGCTTGAACTTTTATAGCTTTTACACTTGGTCAAGTTATACTTAGTTCATTTTATGACAAGCTTTTATATGTAGTCATTTCAACTTATTATGCCAAGGACATATTTGTTCAATTTTATAAGCTTAGAAATTTTACAGTCTAGAATCCATTCAGTAAAAAGATAATGAACCATCAAATAAAAGTGTATGTGAGTTTGATATTTTATCACTTGTTATTCCATTGTTCACTTTTAGAAAGCAGGAAAGCAAGTAGGAAAACAAAGAAAAGTATAATTGACCAAAAACGTTTATTATCATCAAAAATCGTCTACTGCAAGATGATTACAATTTACAAAAAGGAGCACAATTATTTCAATTGTTTAGAGGGAGGAGGGGTCCACAATAGCAGGTGTTTCTTTAAGGCCTTCAGAAGGATGGCCCTTTTGTTGTGGTTCTTCCTTTAAAGCAGACGAGCCCACAAAATCCACTATTTATTTTTGAACCTCCGATGAAAGAATAGCTGAAGAGGAGGGAACCTCACCACTTTGAGCATCCCTATTTGAAATAACAACTTTAGGAATAGGCCTTGCCATGCCGAACAGGGTTGCATCCAGTTCGCCGCTAGAGGTAAATGTCCCTTCGAGTCCTAAGACCATCATCACCTTCACCATACGATATTTCTTATCCAACTGGAATTGAACAGTGAGATACGAAATATCGAAGGTCGATTTCGCACCATTATCTCTTTTAACTCGAGTCGCGTATCCTTCATATATTTTATCAAACGCTTGAGCTTGGAGAAATCTACCCTAAGATGATCCTATTCTAGAACCCTATTCACCGTTAGCCCATACGCTATCAAAACTAAAGAAAGCAAGGTGGACATTTCTGCCTTCTTAGCTTTGTTAACACTAACAACATCTTTCACATAGTTGTGCAGACCTCGTATAACAGAGCATACGATCTTTAATTGACTTTTTCTTCTTTAACAAAGCATTCTTCTTCGCCAACTCTACATCCTTTTGAGTCAGGGCCTTATTCAATCTCATTACCAAGAGTTGTTCCTTCTTCAACTCTAAGGAATAATTGTTATAAATGATGGCCAGCTCAGACTTGTGCTCCTTAATCAATTGAGTCATCCCACCTTGAGCCACCTATTCGGCAAAGGAATTGTTAGGCCAAAATAAATGAAATTCATAGTAAAAATAAAAGTAAAAACTAATCAATACTTATAGCAAAAAACTCTTCAATAATGTGTCTTCTCTTTTGGCTCTCCTTAAGCACTTGTAGGCCCCGAAGCATATACATAGCACTGATGTGCTCTAAATTCTCAGAAGGAATGGTCGAACACTTATGCTTGTCAAGCTAGAGATTAACAAAGTCCAGGAACTTATCACATACAACAAAGTTTTGGACGATGTCGTTTAGGTCGGTCTATAACCATTTTTTAGGGTTTAGACATTCCTCTCCCAAGGCATGCAAGGCTTCAATCTTCTCTTAACCCCTCTGGTCATCTTCTAAGCTACTTTCCTCCACCACAAAAGGATTATATCTTTTCTTCCCCTTATTCTTCTCTACTATTTTGCCATTGTCATTATCTTTTGGCAGTAGGAGGGGGAGTCTTCTTGGTAGATGGAGGAGGAGGAGGTTCGTGGATTAACACCACTGTTTGATTCAAGCAAGAAAGTGGGATATCCACCACAATCGATTGGCCTTCACCACTCATGGGAAGAGCATCTAGAACATCCTCCTCAACGTCCAAATCCATCCGAATGTTTTTAAGGAATTTCATGTCACCTGCATCACAAAATATTTAATAGATATCAGTAAAGTATAAAACACAGAGACAAAAGTCATGTACCTTCGATTTTTTTCTTCTTAAGCTTTGATCCCGAAGGTTCAACTTCCTCTTTGGACCAATCACCGCTTTCCAATTTTCAAGCAGGAAACTCTACAGCCTTGTTGTAATTTCGAATGAATTAACAAACATATTTCTTTCAAGAAGGTTGAAATTTGGAACATTCGCTGATAATGAGAGCAAACAGGTTCCCATCGTCTTTGCCTATAGGAAGTGGTGGAGTAGAAGGTTTGTCCATAAAATTTTGAGGAAGATTTACAAAGTCAAAGGAATGATAGATCAAGAAAAATTTATCTAACCAATCCTTTATGGAAGAGGGGAGGAAGAACACGATCTTACTTTCGGCTTTAGTAGTTAAGGTCAAGAATGGTTCACTAGATCTACAGGTAACGCTATACAGATATTGGATATGCGATGTCATAAGTCTAAGGCCCTTTACTAGATAAATCTCATAAAGATTGGTAAGAATTCTAATGGCGTTCGGGTGAAGCTGGGTTAATAGAATCAAATAGGTAATGAGAAAACTTAGCAAGCTGGGGTGAAGGGGAAAATAGAGCCCAACCTTCATTTGCTCTCCGAACACAATGACAATTTTGGCGTCAGGGCAATCAAGAACCCTATATCCAGATGGGCAGCAGGATAATTGGTACCTAGCAAGTATCTCATACAAAGATCGAAAGTGATCTAAATCTTTAGTTCTAATAGGTTTAGTAATTCCTAAGTTTACCTAAAGTTTGTTTTATGGTTGCACCCATAATTTCCCAAAAAGGAGTAGAAGAACAAATTATAAATAAAAGATACTGGAAAAAATGAAAACAAAGAACAACACTATAATACGTAGTGAAGGAGGAGCTCGTAAGAAGACGAATGCAAAAAATACTAGAGCAAAAGAAAGGAAAATGAGAGTTAGCAGAAAATTTTCAAAGCAATAAAATGAAACTAAAAAATTGACCTAACCTTATATAGAAGGATAATATGCCTCAATAGGCGTGCCTATAATAAATGCGCTACTTAATCGATACATCAAAATTTTAAATTGACATTGCGCTACCTAATCGATACAACAAAATTTTAAATTGACATGAAATTTAAAGCAACACAGAAGCTGAAAAAACAAAGGTAATGGAAATAAAACATTTAAATCTTTAATGCATTACGTAATGGAAATAAAACATTATATCTTTAATGCATTACTGGAAGTGTTGTTAGGGCTGACTCAACATTTGGACTAGAAAGACCCTCTGACATAAATGTCAGAGAACATTACCTTTTAACGGAATAGTGATAGTGTTTACTTAACCGACACTATCACAATGGACATGTCTTCCACATGAATAGTATATGCCCTTAAGATTGGACATTTGTAACAAGAGATAGTACACTGAACAACCGAACGACAACAATGTTTAAAACATTTACTAGCAAATTAGTAGTACATAACCGACGAAAGGCAATTACATCTTTAATGTTCGACTAACGAAAGACGGTTACGCAGCGCATACTTTTCTGCATATTTTAGAATAATAATGACAAACCCAATGAATACTATTTTTAACATATCTATGAAGGATTTAGAATGAGGAAGGATATAAATAATCATATTCTCAACAACCAACGTACGTTTTATTAGGGTTTTCTACTATTCACTCTCATTTCTCAAATTCTTTAAACTTTGAAAGTTTTCACACTAACTTAAGCATTATAGTGACTACAGAGGACACAATCTCCTAAGCTTACATTTGTTCACCCTTTGGTATGACTTTTATTCTATTTAGTAATCAAGGCACCATTAAATATATTTTCTTGTAAGGAACTGTCAATTTTTGCTTAGAACTTTCAACGCTATATGGCTTATACCATAGAAATGCACAAAACTTGCAACTACTCTATTCACTATCTTTTTCCTAATCAAGCATGCAACTATTCTTACAACAATGAATCTTTTCTACTGGTAAAACCATTCCTTATGCTAATTTCTTCGTATTGTAGAAGTCCTTAATCATAACATTATCAACCAGTAATAACTTTTGCATAAATTGGCATATGTCATCATAAGACCTTTCAAACATATGATTTTCTGCCTTAATATTCAACAATCAAGCAACAACCGACAATTGTAAATGGGTACTACATCCAGGCCATCCTTTTTTATCTGTAGCTTGCAACATGTTATAAAAATGTTACATTTCAGCATTTGGTGCTTCCTCTACATCACTTGCATGAAATGACGAACTAGCCACATCAAATATCATTTGTGGTAGGTGTTATGAGCTTCATAATCTACAAAAAAAAAAAAAAAAAGGAAAATTTTGTTTCTTTAACACCAACTGATATTTTCAAATCTGCTCTCACATACAGTTCACTCTATCTAGACAGCTGATGATAACTAGGTACAAATCCATATTTAGTTAGATGGTACCTAATCGTTTCAACATCGTTATATCGTCATTTTTGACACCTCTTGTGACTACATGGACATCTTATCTTATTTTCGTCCATATACTCTGGATGACTGCAACCAATCATTATAAAAGTTTCCATGCCTTTTAAAAATTCTAAATTTAAGAATCCATCAATTAGCCTAGGTACATCCATTCATGATCTGAACTCATTATTTTTGTACCTAAAAGTACGTCACAAACAAACAACGATCATTACATTTCACATTTATAATCTCATGCCTACAATTCATTTAATTTCATGTATTGTCGAGGTTTGGACCTAATCCATTCAAAAAGGCATTGTCTATAACCTACTCCATTTGAAAAGGCATTGTCTATCATCCCAATGCACTTGTATAAATTTCGATAGCATATCCCTATAATTCTCCAAGTGCACAATATAAAACATGTACAAACAAATACAACAAACACTTTATCACAGGTTTCACCTCACATTAATTTACACATATTTCAATAAGCACATAAAAAACAATATCATACTATCAAAATTCATACTCATGTCATGATTTTATTCAGATAATGCATTTTCAAACTGTCCTATAGGACAATTTAGTGAACTAGTCACTTAATATTAGTAATTTACTAAATAAGTTTCTAAGACTTAACTCTAATTAGTTTAATGAAATTTCGTCAAAGTTTCGGCATAACTAGAACTTGTCAAACCTTAATATGAGGTTTATAATTGACGTCCCTACAAGTAAAAAATCATTTCTAATATATCTTCACCCATAACCTCCCAATACTACGAAAAAATCTGCACGAAAAAACACTACTAACACAATCATTTATCATAACAAATTCATTACAAATCAATACCGCAACCCTTCATCACAATCAATTTATCACAATTAAATTTATGTAAAGTAATGTGTATTATATAACAAAATCAAATGAACATCACATTCCATAATTAAGAATAATATATTATAAAATTAAACCTTAATTTCTATTATCTTCATTAATTTTAAGAATTAACTAATAATGTCGTAATTAATTACAAAATTAATTACCTTTTTATAATTAATGGCAAAAATTAATTATAATTTTACTAATGTTAGTTACAAAATTAATATTTAATTCATCATTTTAAATTAATTCTAACATTATTAATTCATAAATAATTTAAAATAATATACTAAAAAAATAATTTCTAATGTCTCAATTAATTTGTTATTTCCTAACTAATACTTACAAAATTCATAATTTTCTATTACTTATAAAATTCATAATTTTCTATTACTTACAAAACTAATAATTAATAATTATTTCTTAATTTTTTAATTATTATACAATTCAAAATAATATCATAAATATTAATTGTCTAATTAATTTCAAAATTCATACTTCATTCTTAATTTTCTATTTATTATTCTCACTAAATTCATATACTCAAAATTACTTCTTAATTTCTAAAATAATTACAAAACTTAATTATGATATTAATTACATAACTTAATTTCCCAATCAATTAATTTATAATTTAATTATAATTAATCACATTATTTTCTCAACAATTACTAATTCACAATTTCACATAATTTTCTCTAAATTTTAACTAATGTTAACTAAATAGTATCTATTATTTCAAAATTTCACATTATTTATAATTTTAAATTTGAACATAATTTCTACACAATTAAATACCCATTATTTTCACATAAATATCCTAATTTTCTAATTAATTTCACATATTTTCAACATTTTAACTAATTTTCACATAATTAATAATTACAAATTTATACATAACAACCATAAATATAAATTACTATTCCTAATTTTCACATAATTGATAATTACAAATTTATACATAACAACGCTAAACATAAATTACTATTCCTAATTTTCACATAATTTGATACAAAACCTATTTAACTATATTTTGGTACAACACCTATTTAACTCAACTAAATAATATTATACAAAAACCAGTACATTTTCAAAATTTCACAAAATTTATAAAAATAATTTCAACATTATTTAATATAATTTAATATTCTTAAATTTTCCTAAAAAACTAATTCATAAAACAAACTAAAATATACAAAAATAACTAAATTTCCTAAATAAAAAATAATAAAATGTTAAACAAAAATTTAAAAACAAAACTAACCTTTTAGATCTTTGAAGAATGTTGAGAGAGAGATCACAGTACCCAATAAATCAACCTAATCCACTAAAAAAATCGTAAGAGGAGGTGAGAGTGGCAGCCAAATGAGCAGAAATGGTGGCGATGAGGTGGCAGAACTGCTGCCAATGGTGGGCTAAAGAGGACCCGTGGGACGAGGGAAGGGAAAAGGAAAAGAAGAGGAAGAAAAAGGATAAAGATAGGAAGAAAGAAAGAAAAAGAAAAGGGTGGGGGGAGGCGGGCTGCATAAGGTGCAGGCCTAATGGGCTAGTTGCGATCTAGCCCATTAGTGTCCATCGGCATGGGCTAACAGACATACAGCTGGCGATAGCTTACTCCACAACTAGTGTTACTGCTATTTTTTTTTACTTAATAGAAAAATTAATACTTATATTATATTAATTATTAATAACTTTATATTATATTATTATTATTATTAATTATACTTTATATTATATAATTATTTATACTTTAATTGGATAAATTATACTCATTATTATAATATTTTTTTAATCATTATTTAATTATAATGTTTTTAGTTATAATATTATTGTATTATTATTAAATACTAAAATATTTTTAATTCATTATAAAATTATTATTATTATATAATATTAAATGTAATTATTAATTAATTTATATTAATTTTAAATTATATAATAATATTATTAATTATTAGTTCATTTATATTAATTTTAATTAACCAATTCAATATTATATTAAGTCAATATTATTAGAAAAATAGAAAAAATTTAAAAATTCAGACACCAAATTTATAATTTACCCTAATTAATATTATACTATCTCTTTGTTCCTAAATAGTAGTAGTTTTGGAGGAAAGTTAAAATTTTATTTATTTGTTATTTTTATACAATTAATGAATTTTAAATATTTTTTTCTAATTATATCATCCTATCACTCTTCTTATTAATCATTATTTGTAGTGTTTCAAAATTACTTAAGGCAGTTTTTAATCAAAATAGGCAATTCATCTTCTTCAAAATCAAAGGTATTGTAGTTTTATTCACTCATTTACCTCATATATTTATGGTTAATAATTAATTTTTTAATTCTAGTAAAATCCTCTAAAATGATTACTATTTGGAAATGAATGGAGTATTACATTATATTTATTTTTATATATGGTTATGCAATTATTTTTATTATAAATAATTTATAGCAAAAATATACATTTTTTATATTTAATATAATAAAAAATTTTAAGAGAAACTCAGGATTAAGAATCTTTCCAAAATAAAAAAAGTTATCTCTAAAGACCCAAAAGAAAAAGAAAAAAAAAAGGTACTCCCTCTCCATTATATATATATATATATATAGTTAAAATAAAAAGTTATAAATTTTAAAACTTTTAAAGTCATCATTCTAATTTTTTAATTAATATCAAAATTAATTTTTTTAAATAAATTTGAAAATATGTTGTTACAGTTCATATCATTTCAATCTTATTTAGGTAGGATAAAACTTTTTTTAATCAATGTAATGTATATACACATTTAAAATAAATAGATAAAAGAGAGAAATTAATATTAATTTACTTATGGATTAAAGATGATCAAAACTTAGGGAATTACAATCGAATTACTGATTCATAATCTATAAAACTCTCTTATTTACATCGAATTATAATATAAATTTCATATAATTAAAAATTATTCTAAAAATTCAAAATATTTATAAATCTTTTTAAAATTAGAAATTTTAAAAAGATAAAATATTAAAAACTCCTTAAACTTTATCATAAGACACTACTTTGAGTCTCAATTTTTATAAATAAACTAAAAACTCTCTATATTTTGATACCATTATACTGCCATCCCTTTATATAATTGTTATAACTTTCTATTAGTCAAAAGTAAGAAATATCCTTCTCGAAAAAAAAAGGGGGGAAAGTCGATGTAATTATTTTTACATATATTCTCAAAATGCATTTTTCAAAGGCCTCGTTTATCTCCCAAAAAGGGGGGAAAAATCCTATACAACAAGAAAATTACGCGCTATCAGTACCATTGTCATTGATCTCTACTTTTTGTACCATCTTCAGATCTACCATTTTCTAATAATATCAAATCGTTAAGCAGCAAGGGTCAGGATGATGGTTTTCTTTTGATAGAAGCTTAGGTTTTCCAGCTTTAGGAGAGCAATAATATAACAACTTTAATGTTATGAGAATGTGGAGTTCAATTATGCTTCTATTGATCATTCATTGAAAAAAAATTATATTCTTACTTTAGGATGACGAAGAAATCAGTAAAATTGATAGAAGGACCCTTCTATCAATTTTAAGGTGCCAAAAATTAAGCTATCAAAATGCAAAAATTGAAGGATAAAGTAGTTTGTTGTCGCCAAATTCAAAGAACTTTTTAGTATTTTACACTGCAAAAATTATATTCATATAAAAACACTTTTGCGTACTTTTTATTCAAATTAAATTTTATTTGATATATAAATTCAAGTTAATTATTTAATATTTGATATTACATTATTAAATAGTGATAAAGATTAAATGTGTCATAATTAATTTAATAAAAAATCTAAAAATTAAATATTTATAATTATTTTAATATTAGTTGTCATTAATATAAGATAAAAAATTAAAAACAAAAAAATTAAAAATTTGAAAAATAAAAGAGAGATAATTGAGAATTAATTTAAAATGATTATACACACACACACATATATATATAAAGTATAGAGAAAATTTACTTTTTTTGCTTGATACATCGCATTTAAGTAACTAATATGTAGTATTAATTTAAATCTCAAAACTAGTTTTAAACTATTATTTGTCATTTGTCAAATAATTATGTATAATATAACAACGTGTCATTATTTTACATTATGCTATAACAAATTATCATATCAAAAAAATTTAAATATAAAATTAGAGAACTCAACTATCATAATAAAAAAAAATTTAAAATTAAAAATTTAAAAATGTAAAATGTAAAAATTCTAAACATAAAGTCAACATCATGTAAAAAATATTTTGAATAGAAAATTAGACAAAACTAAAAAGTAAGATTCTAAACTACTTCTAAATAAGAAAAATAGTAAAACCTAAAAAGTAAAACTTCTAAACTATTTCTAAGCAAAAAATTAGAAAAATCTAAAAAGTAAGTTAAATTATTCAAATTATTGTTCAAAATTTTAAATATATCGAGACAAATGGCTATATAATAGATTGTCAAAAATTATTTTATTCAACTTTAATAAATTTTCTTTTAAAATTATTCCGCACAAGATTAAAGGTGTTAAGAATTACTTCGTTCAATTGTAACAAATTTTCTCTTAAAATTATGTCATATAAGATTGAAAGTATGAATTAATAAATAATTTTTTATTATAATTATCATATATATATATATATATATTAAATTTATTTAAATTTTTTATTATTATACTATGCAAGCACAAATTGATGACTAGTAGTAGTAACTCGATACATCAATCCTTTAAAAACATTCATGACTTGACATACGGCTTAGTTTAAATATTTTATCATATATGTATGATTTTTAAGCTTTTATAATAGAAACTAAGGCTCCATCATTTCGCAAACAATATTTTCCCATTTTTCCCTATTTCATGAATTAAAGAAAATTGGTCAATGGTTATTTTTTGATAAAAAAAACAAGTCATTTTTCAGGAAAATGTTTTTGCATTTTGAAAACGAAAAGTCATTTACCGAATTTTAACAAATTTATCTAAATGAAAATAAATCATATAAATACATATATTAATTATTGTTGGTCATTTTTTACTATTGATACTTATAGCTAATTATCATCAATTGATGATGATTTCGAAAATGAAAGAGATCCACAAAATTTTTTATTTTTAATATATTTATTTATATTAAATAATAAATAGTATATAAATAAAATATTTATATTCTACATTTTATTATAAACTTATAAATTAAAAAATTAATATTTTTGTGTAATGTCTTCCAAACATTAGAATATATATTGCTGAGTAAATATTTTTCTCAAAATTTTTTTTCAAAGCACATTTTCCTTAAATAAGTTATTTTTTGTGAAATAAATGAAACTTAATTTATCATTCATTCATTAGATTTCTTTAAACAAATGAAAAACTTTTCAAATGTAAAAAAATAAAAAGTTTGTTTATTTAAGTAATTAATAATATATATATATATATATATATATATATATATATATATATATATATATATAT
>CATIWR010098169.1:0-39182 GCA_949677035.1 Omphalea diandra | reverse complement strand
TTAGGCATGATTTTTTTTTTCTTTTAAATCATAGTTTTTGTGAATCTAGGTTGTTTTCTAGCTATGGATGTTTGTTTTCTTCTTTCAATTCATGTTTTTATGTTTCAAAGGACTCCTTTTGTCTAACACATTTTTCTTCTTCTTTTTACATTTCTTTAAGCTTTAAATATTTTCCAAACTTTTCTTTTTGTTTAAAATGTGTTTTCCATAAGAAATGTTCTCTAGAATCTAGCTTTTGCATTTTAGTTCTTCTTTCTTTTCTAAGCGTTTGATTTCTTCATCTAAGTCTTCCAAACCATTATTTTATTCTTCTTTTGGTTTTAAATGTTGGTTAGGTGGAAAGTTTTCTTTTGGTTTAAAAAATTATTATGTTTCTTAAGTTCCTAATTCATCTTTAGATTCCAAATTGAATTTTGATAAACTTAGATTTTCTCTGCTTAATGTTTTTATTTAAAGAAACAAAAGGAAAGTCATAGGAACACTTCATGAGAAGTGCAAACAAATAATGGAAAAATGAGAAGATAAAGAGGATGCACATGAAAAAAATAGAGGTGCAAGCAAAAGGCGTTGGTGTACAGAAGAAAGCCCTAATGTTAAAAGAGAATAGCGAGATTGAGACTAATTCTTCCAAAAAGCCTACAACCATGTTTTTGTTCAAAGGGAACAAAATTTACAATCTTCTGTATAGTGCTTTTCTATCTCTTTTGCAAGGTTAAGAACAATGGTTTTCATGAAAGAAGCCTAGCAAGGAAGCCAAGTTAACTTTTGATTCTTTTAATAAGGTATTATAATGAAGAGTGAGGTTCCAAAATTATGTAAAATGGAGTTTTCTTATTCTGGTATATGAGTTTGTTTATATTCCCCTTATGTTAGACATGATTTTTTTTTCTTTTAAATCATAGTTTTTGTGATTTTAGGTTGTTTTATAGTTATGGATGCTTGTTTCTTCTTTCAATTCATGTTTTTGTGTTTCAAAGGATTCCTTTTGTCTAATGCATTTTTCTTCTTCTTTTTTCATTTCTTCAAGCTTTAAATATTTGCTAAACTTTTCTTTTTGTTTAAAATGTGTTTTCCATAATAAATGTTCTTTGGGATCTAGCTTTTGCATTTTAGTTCTTCTTCCTTTTCTAAACGTTTGATTTCTTCATCTAAGTTTTCCAAACCATTATTTTATTTTTCTTTTGGTTTTAAATGTTAGTTAGGTGGAAAGCTTTCTTTTGATTTAAAAATATCTTATGTTTCTTAAGTTCCTAATTCTTCTTTAGATTCCAAATTGAATTCTGATAAACTTAGATTTTCTCTGCTTAGTGTTTTTATTTAACGAAATTTGATGCTTTGGTGTTTCTCCATACTAGATGGAAGAAATTTTCAATTGAGTTTTCATTCTTTATTATTTCTTTGCATGTTTTTGTATGTACTAACTATTGTATAAGTTTCATCCGAATTGTATTTGATCCGATGGAATGACTTACAATTACATGGCACATTTTCAACTAGGTTTATCTCTAATAGTTCTTACGTTTGGTTTTTGCTTTCTTGTAGGCTAAGATTGAAGGATAAATCTTTCCAAAGAAGGAGGGAATGATGCAAATAAGCCCAATTCACCCATTGGACATAAGGTTTGAGCATGGAATTCAAAGCCTAAAGTTAGTACATTAAGCATTTAATGAATACAATTAGTGGATTTTTATCAAGCCTAAATCAAGGCCCATTTAAACTCAGTTTTAGTTATGGATAATTTCTATAGTCCCTTACTGACAAGCCCAACGAATTGATGCAACGTATAAAATTCCATAATTTTAGGACAAAAATGGTTAGGACAAGACAAAAAACAAAACATGTTAGATAAGGTTATTTTGTCAAAACTAACAAAATATGTTTCAACAACATGGGAACTTATTCTTAGAACATGGGAACTCATGTCCTAAGACCAAACATGTACAATTCGGCTTAATCAAGATTTGACATATGGAATTCAAGGTTTCAAGATTCTTCTAAGATTTGCAAGATTCTTCTAAGATTTTCTAAGATTCTTCAAGAACTCTTCCTATTGGTCGAATACCTTTCTTATGCAATTAGTATTATCTTGAGGATAATTTATTAGTTTTTTAAGCTTGTAAGCAACTTTAAAAGTATTTTACAATAGGAATACTTATGTTGTTTGAATACATATATTAGCCAATCACAAGCCCTATTTTTCTTTTTCATTTCATTAGGAAAATGATGTTTAACATGTTTTTAGGTGAGCAACTCCTTATGGCAAAATTTGACTTAGGATTTTCTAGGGCTTTACTTCTTTTTTTCTTAATTAGAGTTTTAAACATGTAGGGCTATAAATAGCACCCCTCCCATTTGGCAAAACATAATGAATTGATGATTATTATTCTTTGGCATATTGCTTTTTGAGATTTGTTCTTTTTCTTGAATTTTTAAAAGAACTTGATGAAGTTCTTAGGTGGTTCTCATAATAGATTTAGAAACTAGTTAATTCTAGGCATAAATCAGCTTTATAAACTAGTTAATTCTAGGCTTAAATTAGCTTTACAAACTAGTTAATTCTAGGCTTAAATTAGATTTAGCTAATCTAGGGTTAAAATTGTTCTAAATGTCTAATTGGAATTTAAAGTCCTTTAAGCTTGAGTTTTAAAATGATCATTGGCAATTCAATTAAGCATATGAGTTAAGGATTCAAATTACCCTTGCATGTATCACTCTATATTTTAGATGCTATTGTAATTATGTAATGTATATCTATGTTTAGGAATGTGTGTGGGCAAGATGATTAAGAGTAAGCAAGGCTAAGGCAAAGTGATAGAAAAAAGAACAAAAACAAAGCAAGGATCAGCTAAAGCTATCAATTAAAGATGAGGGATTTTATCGTGGTTTTTTTTATATCTATTGCTTACATGCATCATAAATCTACATATAGGTATAGTAGGCCAAATTATTTTGTTATAAAAGTCATATGCATTTATATGACAAAATGAAAAATCATGAATGAAATGCTATGTTAATTGCCATGTGATGTGAGTGTAGTTCAAGAAAGAATTAGGAATCCAATGAGTCATATCTAACTATGCAACGATGACAAAACCAACATATGAATATGAAATGTTATGCATGCATGACATGGCTGGTGAGCAAATTCTCCTATGTAAGAGAAAGACACGGTTGATGAGGCAACTCTCTCACGAGCATATGGCTAATGAGATAACTCTCCTATGTGAGAAAGAAAAGTAAACCAAGTAAGGATACCTATAAACATGACTATCCATGTATGTAATGTTTGGCTAAGTAAATGACACATACATATGATGTTTTATATAGCTAGAGATGCATTCATATGAAGGCATATGAGCATGTATATGGACAATATAAATTCCTTACTAAGTTTCCCACCTGGAGCTCATCCCCTATGGACACAGATTGTTTTGCAAGTTGAGCATAAGATTAATAATGATTTATGGCTAAAGGTTATAAATGACAGTTTTAGTTATGTATCATATATTCTAAGGCACTACATTATTTCTTTATAGTTTCCTACAATAATGACGTATATGTATAATCAAAAGAGTTATAAATGTATTAAGAAAATATTAAGTATATATTGTATTCTTAGTAATCTGCACTAAATATAAGTTATGAATATTATGATATGTATATGTCTAAGGTTAATATAATGTAAAATGACTATGATGCATGATTAATGGAAAATGATGTTAAGGCATACTAAGATTTATGACCCATGTAAGATAAATGTTTAATGCTTGTGATAATGAAAGGAATGTTATTACTAGAGTAACTTTAAGTGGACCCTTAATTCAAAGATTATGTTTTAATAATGTATGTATAATAAAGATAAGTAAGGGAAAGAATAAACAAGAATCAACTAATGAGTCTAGACTCCCCTGCTAATGACATGATAAAAAATGATTTAAATGGCTATAACATAATGCAAGAAAGTGTTTATATGAAATGTTTGGGATTTAGCTTAGCTTAAATCGCTACTTCATAGTTGTATTATCTTAAGAATCTAAAGTGGGCTAAAGGAAAGCTTGAAATGTTTATAGGCCAATCAGTATAAATTTTAAATTTAAGGTATTAAAGAGCATATAAATGGGCTTTAACCTTAAGTAATTAGGTTGTTATGGGTTTTAAAGGCCTTAAGCCTTCCTATCTCCTAGCATTGGCGCAATTTAAAATTTAGGTTGTCATAGAATGGTATTGTGGGTGCCTTAAATTTTACTCGAACTAATAGAATCTTGCTTGCAACTTCATCCTTTTATCGATCATCAAGGGATCGAGAGGATGAGGGGTCATACATTGGTAATAACCCCTAATCATAACATAGGATTAGACTATTGAGGGGTCCTTTTAAGGCTTGTATGATTTTAAAAGCCCTTAGTCAAAAATGATGGTCATCGGGGGGCCAAAAGTGGGATAATACATTGGTACTATCCCTAAGGAATGCAAAGTCACCACCCAACTTTGGTCGGGATAATTGGTTGAGTTCCTTTTGCATAGCAATCACCTAACCTTCATCATCAAGAGCCTCATCAATTAACTTTAGCTCAATTTGAGAGACAAAGGTAAGATTATTATCCAAAGCATGTAATTGAGCTTTAATACTTACTCCCTTAGATGTCTTACCAATGATAAGATCTTTTGGGTGATTCTTGGAGTATCTCCAATCCTTAGGGAGTTCTTAAGGTTGTTTCTCCTCTTATTAAGATTGAGATTCTTTTACTTATTATGACATCTCATTATCTCTAAGATCAATCACATTTTCCTTAGGAGTTGAATCAAGCTCCATCTTTTCAAAGTCACCTATAAGATCATCAACAAGAGAACCTTTCTCAAGATCAAGTTTGCTCGACTCATCAAATACAACAATCATAAACTTTTTAACCACCATAGACTTTGTTAAACACGTTATATGCTTTGCTAGTAGTGGAATAGCCAAGAAAAATACCCTTCTCAATTTTTAAAGCAAATTTTCTAAGGTTATCCTTGGTGTTGAGTATGTAGCATTTGCACTCAAATACTTTAAGATATGAAAGCTTGGGTTTTCTTCCATTTCATAGCTCATAAGAAGTTTTATTTAGAATAGGTCTTTTAAAAACACGATTAACAATATAACATGCGGTGTTGATAGCTTTGGCTCAAAAGTAATTTTGCAAAGAATACTCATTAAACATAATTCTGGCCATCTCTACTAATGTTTTATTTTTCCTTTCTATAACACCATTTTGCTATGGTATTCTAGGGGTAGAAAAATTATGAGAATGAGAAGTCTCATTCTCCAAGCAACTGTTTTCAAAAGATTCATTTTGAAATTCCTTTCTATGGGCACTCTTAATAGAAGAAATAAAACAATCATTTTCATTTTGAACCCTTTTTCCAAAACTTTTAAAATCATTAAAAGTATCACTTTTATGAGCAAGGAAGGGTACCGAAGCAAATCTAAAGTATTCATTAACTAGTACAAATGCATAGTGTTTTCCACCTATATTAGAATTCCTAATGGGTCCAACTAAATCCATGTGAATGAATTGAACATGCCTGGAAGTATTTACAACATTTTTAGGCTTGTAGGATGCTTAGTGTTGCTTCCTCATTTGACAAGGTCCATATGTCTTGTCCTTAACAAGCTTGAGCTTTGGAAGACCCTCTACTAGCTCTCCTTTTGATAAGCTTTTTGTAGAAGTTCCATGCTAACATGTCCAAGTCTTCTATGACAAAGCCAAGACTCATTGCTAATAGAAATAAGACACTTAAAGGATTGGTTAGCCAAATTGTCTAAGTCAACTATGCAGGTGTTGCCTCTCTTTTTCACCCTTAAAGACTACCTTCTTATCCACTAAGGTGGTAACCCGACGTTCTCTAGGGTTAAAGGCGATTTCTTTACCTTTGTCACATAATTGACTTACACTTAATAGATTATGTTTCAATTCTTTAAATAAAAGAATAGCATTAATGAGAGAGCAACCTTTCTTACTAATAATTCCAATGCTAATTACCTTACCCTACATTATTCCCAAATGTGACATTACCGCCATCTTTTTCTTTAATGGCTATGAATGGCTTTTTTTTTTTCCAATTATATGCTTTAAGCATCCACTATTCATAATCCAATCATTGTCCTCTATGTTAGATTCTATATATTCCTACAATACAAAAACATTTGACCTTTGTTTAGGTACCTAAACATTCTTAGGTCCTTAGGGGTTAAGCTTGGAATGATCTTCTAATTCAAGGTGTGCTTTTTCTAATGTAACAAAAAAAAAACATTTATATGGCCATATCTTATGCAATAATGGCATTGGAGTTTAGACTTGTAAGTCTTTCTCTTATAGGCAACCTTAGCATGAGTAGGTAGCTTTTTCATACTTTGGTTATGTGAATGCATACAAGTGCATGAGTGAGCAGTAGAAGTGAAGTTTTATAAGTGTGTGTTTAAACATGCCTCTTTGAGCACATGTATTCATGGTTAGTTCTTTGAGGCTTACCTCTTGAGCCTTGGGGAGTCTTTCCTTTGCCTTTGGGCTTAGGTGGCTTAGTTTTTAGAGCACTTTTCCTCCCAACAACCTCAATACTAAAAGTTTGAGGCATAGATGCTCTAATGAATATAAGAGGAGAAAATGTAGATGAGGAAGCTCCATTAAAGCCTAAATCCTATCTCACTAAGGGGGTCTTTAAGATACAATAAGAGTATCCAAAGTTTCCTTCCCCTTATGAAATCTTGAGGTGAAATTCCTAAGCTCAATTACTTCACCTTTGAATGTGTCATTCTCTTTTCTTAAAGAATCAAGTGAAGATGAATTTTTAGAAAGATTTTATAAAGATTTCTTGAGCTCTTAATTAGAAGTTTTCAAGTCATTTATACAATCATTTAAATTCTTAAATTAATCTTCAAGTTTTGAACTTTTTTTCTTGTAAGTTTTCATTTGAGACTTATATTTATCACGTCTTAATGTTAGAGCTTCAAGAAGCTCATCATCCACATCATTTAATTCATCATACTCATGACAAGAATGTGAAGAAGTACTTACCTCATTGGATGAGTCCTTTTGAGCTATAAAGCATAGGTTGGCAACTTCTTTATATTTTTCTTCATCACTTGAGCTATCATCCCATGTAGCCTCGAAGCTTTTTTTTTTCCTCATCCTACTTCTTCTTTTTCTTTAATTTAGGGCAATTAGATTTGATGTGCCCTTGCTTCCCATATTCAAAGCTAGTCACATTATTTTTCTTTTATTTGAAGTTTGGGATGCTCTTTTAAAGTTCCTCTTATCTTTTCTTAACCTTATGAGCTCCTTAGCCCTCCTTGAAAGCATTGCTAGCTCTTCTTCCTCCTTCTCACTCTAGTCATTATCACTGGAGACAACTTCAACCTCCTTGTCTTTGCTTGAAGATTTGAGAGTAAGAGTATTATTTTTAACTTTTTCATTCTTGTCACCTTGTCCTTTTAACTTCTTTATTTTTTCATCCTTCCTATGGCTAGCTCATGAGTGAGTAGCTTACTAATAAGGACATCTATTGGCACCTTTCTAATCTTTGAATCAAATTATTGAATACTACACACTCTTGCACCAAACTTCTCAAGAGAAAGAGAATTAAAAATTTTTGTGTTTACCTCATGGTTTATGAGAATTCTTTCAAAATTCTTCATATTTGTGATAATAGATAGGAGTCTATTGGTCATGTTGGTGATGTTTTCATTATCTTTCATCATGAAGACTTCTCACTTCATTACATGCATCTCCAACCTATTAGATTTTACAAGTGCAATGCCTTCATGGTAGTTCTCCAAGGCCTTCCATATCACATATGAGATTAAGCAAAAGAGCTAAGAATAATGGTCATTGCTCTTTTGTTCTTATCATTTGACTTTCTTTGAGCTTTCACTCATTCTTCCTTTAAAATCAACTCTTCACTACCATCAACCACTTTGGTTGGAGGTTGTCATTCCTTTGCTACAATGCTCTACATATCCACCACATCACTATTTATATAAATCTCCATTCTATACTTCTAATAAATATAGTCAGATCCATCAAAGCAAGGCTCGAGGTAAGTGTGGATTCCTTATTATGCCATAATCTTTTCTCACACAATTAAGGCTTTATTTAAGATTAAGCTTTGATATCACTTGTTAGCCCTTGTGCACCAAGAATGGGTTGAATTGATGGATAATTTAAATTTTGGAGGGATGGTTAGTTAGGCAAATATTAGTAGAAGTAGAAGAAGAATAGAACACACAACAATTTATAGTGGTTTGGGTATTATCAATTCCTACATTCACTCCTCAGTTCTTTCAATTTGGTGTTTCGCTAATATCAAATGGTGTTTTAAAAGCTCACACCTAACTTTACAACTTGTATTTTACAAAAGATCACACATAAGCTTTCAAGTGTTTTCAAAGGCTAACACTCAAACTTAAACAAGAGTTTCTTATTGGCTCACTATTAAACCCAATTCCAAAGGTTATTTAAAGCTCACACTAAACTTCTTACAACTTTAATGACAAAGAGTAATTAAGAAAGAGAAAGTTAAGAAACAAATTTACAAGAGTTTGGCCTTAATAAATGTTATTCTCTTGTATATATGTTCATTTAGTGGAGTATTTATAGGTTACTCCTACCAAAAAATATTAAAGACAATATTAGCTCTATATCTCAATAGTTAGAACCAAAATTATGTATTTAATGCGTATCTAACAAATGTCGCAATTAAGACAGGTTTGTAGTAGTCACGACTCAACTTTTGCTCTGAATTTTGCTTGGTCACAGTCGAGATTATCAATTTACGGCCAATACATGTGGCAACATGTGATTGATTATTCACAAAACTAGCTATTAACACCCTTTGTTGGCTTAACCATCTTAGATGCGAAATGGTAGTCACAATCATGACTCAAGTCACATTGGAGAAATGTTCATGACTTTAGACCACAAATCAGCTTCTATAATCTTCGGTTTAAGTTAAAAGAATGCCACGGCTTCAACGTCCTTCTAGTGGTTACAACACTTGAACTTTTAAATGGCTCCTTAATATGTGGCATTTGTTGATTGGTGCACATGAGTTCATCCATGAAGATTTGAGTGTCATAATAATGATTGACACCTTGATCTAACCGTGAATCAAACTGTCCAAAATTGTTCCAAGTTTTATCATGGTGGTGATCGCGACAAAATAGGTAGTAGTCGCGATATAGGATCCACTTTGAATTTTCTTCCTTATTCAACTTCTAATGAGATGTTATCTTTACTTTTGCAATTACAATACTTAGAGAAGATGATAAGAGTATTTCAATCTATATAGTTATGATCAAAAAAGTTTGACTTAGATTTGACCAACCAAATCCAATATATATATATATTGGGAGTTAGTGCCACCAACTAAAAGAAAAAGAAAAGGAGTTAGTGCCACCAACTAAAAGAAAAAAAAAAGGACAAAGAAAGAAAGTGGGAGTGAGAGAAAAGAAAAAAGAAGAGAAAAATTATGTGGTTTGTCTTGATTTTTTTAAAATTCTTCATCAATTCACTGAGATTTTTCTTAGAGGTGAATTAATTAATTGATATTAAAATTTATTATATGTTACTTTAAATTATTTTAGTTTAATTTTGATTGATTAAAATTAAGTAAATCAATTAGTTTGTTTAAGAGTTATTTTAGAATTTCAATTAGATTTTTACTCAAAATTTGAATTGAAAATTTTTTTTTGAGTATAATTCAGATATAAATATTGATTTTGAACTATAATTTTAATATGTGATGATAATTTGATTTTTTATAAAGGCAATCATAAATAATTAAGTGATTTATATAAATATATTTTATGATGCAATCTTTTTAGGATTACAAAGTTTTAGGAAGAATTTAAGAATTGTATATTTGAGGCTAGAGAAATTATTTACTATTGATCTTTTTATTCGAGTGTCTAGTTTTGTGATTTAAAATTTGAGGTTGTCCCAATAATGAAACATATATTTATAGAGCTATTTTTATAGATTGTTTTATAATAAACATGTGTAGTACAGTTATAGAAAATAATTATTTTAAAATAGTAAATGATAATATTTTAATCTCAAAATTTGTATAAAGTTTTTTGTCAGCTTTGAAAAACTAGCAATTATAGTTTGTCCATGGTTTTTGAATCTATCATATGATCTTTGAGATATCAATGTCGTTGTTTAATGATAGTTGATTATTCACAAAACCCACTGAATCCATTGTTGGATCTACCTTAGGAGTTTTTGTAAGCCAAGCTTGTTTTGATGATTACAAACACATCTAAAAAATCACTTTTATTTGAGTTTATGTCAAAGATCTTGCAAGTACATCAATTTGTTGATCAAAAATCTTGAAATGAAATGTTTTTTGGAAAAACTCTAAGTATTCAAAGCTAACGGGTGTTGTGGAATTTCAATAGGCATTGTGACTTCATCAATGGGCGTTAAAGAGACACAACATGCATTGAAGTGACACCTAAATATGAGTTAAGGATTCTGGACCCCTCAACCATCAACTCTTTCATTACACAATAAGTGTTGGATGTTGAAAGTTCTTGAGCTTTGTAAGCAAACCTTTTTAACGGTGTTGCATTTTCACAATAAGCGTTGGTGATCGACACCTAAACATGCATTGCATTTTCACAACAGGCATTGAACCATATGACTCGATGTGAACATAAACCTTGAAGTCTCAACACAGGCATTGGACATATACCAATGGGCGTTGGAAAAGGATCCAAACAGAGCTAAAGTTTATGGACTCTCCAATAGGAGATGATCAAACACAAGCATTAGGACACTTTCCAACGAGCATTAAACGAAAACCAATAGTCATTGAAACATTATACAAAATCTTATAAAACAAAGTATCAATCTTACATTCTTTCAAAGATGTTTCAATAGGCATTGTCCATAAGTTTAATTCCAATAGGCGTTGAGTAGTTCCAATAGACAAAAAAATTAAGAAAGTCAGAAGAGGAAGATGTAGACAAGTCTCTCTCTAATAGCTAGTTCCAATAAGCATTTTAATGAAATCAATGGTCGTTGAAGTTGTATTTTCACCAAACAATAGGTGTGGAGATAGTCTAATAAGTATTGAATGACTATTTTTTAACATAAATTGATAGCCTTCCTTCTAACAGCTAGTTTCATGTCTCTACCTATTAAAGGACTCTCGTACAACAAAATTAAGTAGATTGAAAAGTGAAAAATGGTCAAAAGTGAACTTATTCTATTGTGAAAACAATTTTGATAAAATTTGTGAAACAAGTGTGATATAGCTTTAAGGAAAGATCAATTGTCTAAGCTTGCTTAGGACATCTTCAAAAATAGAGTTGAAGAAAAAGCTAAAGTCATCTCTCAAAGCTTTCCACCAAGTCAAACATAATTTATGATTGTGATCATTATTGTTTATTATTTGAGTGAGAGTATTTTTTTTCTCATCTTTAATTTGTGAATCCTTTAGAGAAATTTTTTTCTTTCAACTATGAAGATCTTTGTAGATCTAAATCATCCTTGTGACAAAATTTAAGGTAGCATCTATAAACTACTTTGGGAAATGGTTTTAATAGCACCTGAAAGTCTACATGTAACGACTTAGTAGTGTTTGGAACTACTTATGAAAAGGTGATTGATAGCACCTAGAGTCTATCTTGATAGTGAAAGCCTCTAGTGGAAGACTAGATGAGAGGAAATATGTGGGGTTGTGCCAAACCTCTATAATTTGTTTGTGTTTATTTCTCTTAATTTCTACATATATCAGTCGTTGAGTTTTACTTATCATTTCCCTATTCAAGCCCCCCTTCTAGGCCACTAAAGGATAATAATTGGTATTAAATCTTATCTCTCCATTAAGGCTTAAGTGTTTAGAGTAAAGATCATGGCAAATCATGAGGGATCACAATCAATCCACAAGCCATCATTCTTCAAAGGAGACGACTATGGGTTTTGGAAGAATCATATGGAAATATTTTTAGATAGTGAAACCATAGATCTATGGGACATTGTCAAAGAAGGAAGAGAAGTTCTAACTAAATTAGTTGGAGATGTTCCCAAACCTAAGAACGAATGGACAATAGAAGAAAAGAAGGCAAATCTTAAAAATAAATGAGCCATGCATGTTCTCTTTTGTGCTATCCATAAATCTCAGTATGCAAAGTTGAAAATGTGCACTTCGTCAAAGTAAATCTAGAACATTTTGTAGACTCAGCATGAAGGCATTAGTGAAGTTAAAAAGAAGAAGATATTAATGCATACTTATATGTATGAAACTTTTATATACTAGCCTGGTCAGACCATAACTAAGATGTACAACAGGTTCATTGATACTATGGGCACTCTTAAAACTCTTGGAAAGTCCTACTCCAATGAAGATATGATTGCTAAGATCCTAAAAATCTTCCCATAGACGAGTGGGAAGTTAAGAAGATAGCCATAGAAGAGGTTAACAAGCTAGAAGTCCTATTTCTATATAAACTTATGGGAAGGCTTTTGGCTCATAAAATCACACTTGAAAAGACATATAAAAGCTTTGAAATGAGAAAGAAATACTTGTTTCTAAAAGGTAAAATGGTACCCTCTGAATCCCCCTCTTCTTCTTGCTTACTAACATTTTCTTCTATTGATGATGAAAACAGCAGTAAAGCTGAGCACGTTGCCCTCATAACAAATAAAGTAAAAAGATTTCTCTCAAAAAGGAAAAGACAAGGAGAGATATAAGAAGAAAAGTAGTAAGAGTTAATTCATTTGTTATAAATGTAATGAGAAAAGGCATATCAAGTTAGATTGTCCCAAGGTAAAGAAAAACAAAGTTCCTACTAAGAAATACACTTTTAAGAAAGACATGGAAGCATATAAAGCCACTTAGGATGATACAAGTGACTTCAAGCCTGATGAAGAGGACACTAGAAAAGAGCTAGCCAATCTATGTCTCATGGCAATTAAGGAAAGATTAGATGAGTCCTTAAATGAGCACTCCTCCAGCAATAATACTAACAATAATGGTGAGAAAAAGGTAAATCCTCTTGACTCTTATTCTAGGGATAAGCTATATTTTATTATCACCAAGCTAACCATGAAAATGAAGACTCTCAAGTATAATTCATCTACTCTTAAGAAAGAGAATAAATCCTTAAAGGATTGTGCTAAGAGTCAATAGACCTTAGCTAAAGAGCTTGAGTCTCTGGCTATTAAGAACTATAAGCTTAGGAAAAATCTTAGTAAATTTACCAAAGGGAAGGAGAAATTAGGCTCCATCCTTGAAGTTTAAAGAAGCCCATCCATAAAACATGGACTAGGATATAATGCATCTACCTCTATTACTCCTTATACTTTCAATATAGTCTTTATCAAAGCTAAGGAAGTTAGCATGCCCAAACCTATGAGAATGCCTAAAGGTTTCATAAGGGAAAATGCTAAGACTAATGCCATGAAGGCTAAGTCTCAGTCCACTCACACACAATTGAGACATGCTCCTTCTAAAGCCAACTATGCTTAAATGTATTACTCTTACAAGCCTAAGAGGCAAAGTCTCCAAAGGCATAAAAATTGGCATACTCATGTATATAGGTTTACATCTTACATGAGAACACCTTATATAAGAAACACTCCTAGACAATTAGCTCCGAGGAGTTACAAACCTCATAAACACCATGTGCATGCTTTATCTAGAAATAGGACACTAGTGCATTTTAATGGTGAGTGCTTCTATTGTGGTGTTTATGGCCACATTGCCTTGTTATAAAGCACGATGAGCACATAGCTGGAACTAACCCTCTAGGACCTAAGAAAATTTAGGTACCTAAGACTTGATGTTCTTTATTTAGCAAATATGCTTGAAAACCCAAGTTGAAAAGCAAGAACAGTATCTAAACAGTGGATGTTCAAAGCACATGACATGAGAAAAGGAGTTCTTCACACAACTAGACAAATCTGAAGGACTTGGAAATGTATCATTTAAAGATAATGGGAACGCTAAAATCATTGACATAGGTAGAATTGGTAAGGATGTTGATTCACCCATTCTTGATAAAGTTTTGCTTGTTGATGGACTCAAACATAATCTGTTGAGTGTAAGTTTGTTATATGACAAAGGCTTCAGAGTTTTGTTTGGACCATAAGCCTACTATGCATCAAAAATGAGTGACAACAAAATCTTGTTCATTGGTAGGAGAATTCATAACATTTATGTGATTCATTTAAATTCACTTATTAATAATAGTGCTAAATGTCTAGTATCTATAGTGGATGAAGGCAAAACCTAACATAAAAGGTTAAGACATGCAAGCATGGAACTCATCAAGAAGCTGAAAAAGAAAAAATTGGTTGAAGGACTGCCTGAAATCAAGTTTGTAAAGGAAGGAGTTTGTAAAGCATGTCAAAAAAGAAAATAGGTAAAATCTTCATGGAAAGCCAGGAACATAGTAAGTTCATCTAGATCTTTGTAATTGATTTACATGAACTTGTTTGGACCCACTAGAGTATTTAGTATGGGAGGCATGCATTATACATTTGTCATTGTAGATGATTACTCTAGCTATACTTAGGTGTTGTTCCTTCTTCACAAAGATTTCTACTTTAATGCCTTTAAAACCTTTGCTAAGAGAATTAAAAATCAAGAGGATTTGATCTAGAGCACAACAACAAAATGATGTAGTATAAAGGAAGAATATAACTCTTCAAGAAATGGCTAGGACCATGTTGAATAAAAATATAATCTTCCTAAATACTTTTGGGCTGAAGCTGTAAATACTTCTTGTTATATGTTAAATAGAGTATTGGTCAGACTCATATTAAAGAAAACACCCTATGAGTTATGAAACAATAGGAAACCCTAGATTGCATATTTTAGAGTTTTTGGTTACAAGTGTTTTATTGTAAACACTAAAGATAACCTTACCAAATTTGACTCTAAATCTGATGAAGGAATTTTCCTTAGATACTCTATAACCAGCAAAAGGTATGAAGTCTTTAATAAGAGAACTCTTATTGTTGAGAAGTTTATGCATGCTATTTTTCATGAATCCCATCGCACTTCTTCAAGAAAAGAAAAAGATGTTAATGATCTTGTAGGTCCCATGAGTGAGCTGAATATAGAAAAAGAAAACAAAAATGTTGACAAGCCATAAGAAGTGAGGAGTAAGGAAACTTCATATCAATCTCTTCCTACTTCAAATGAAGGGCAAACTCAGCTAGAAAAGGATTGGGTAAGAGATCTCATCATAGGTGATCTATCAAATTGGGTAATAATTATATCATCATTTAGAAATATACAATCTTGCTTTTGTTTTCCTTATTAAGCTTAAGATCGTAGATAAGGCCATAAAAGATAAGCATTGGGTTCTTGCAATGCAAGATGAACTAAATCCATTTGAAAGAAATAAAGTATGGACCTTAGTTCCTAAACCTCAAAGACACTCCATTATTGGAACCAAATGGGTCTTTAGGAATAAGCTTGATGAGCATGGAACCATAGTTAGAAACAAAGCACAGTTAGTAGTGAAAGGCTATAACCAAGAAGAGGGAATAGAATTTGATGAAACTTTTACCCCTATTGCAAGGTTAGAGGCCATTAGGATTTTACTTGCATTTGCTTCTCATATGAACTTTAAATTATACCAAGTGGATGTCAAGAGTGCTTTCCTAAATGTCTATATTGATGAAGAAGTGTATGTTGAGCAATCCCCTAGTTTTGAAAGTCATTGCTATCCTAACCATGTGTTCAAGCTCACCAAAGCCATATATGGCTTAAAGCAAGCTCTAAGAGCTTGGTATGAAAGGTTGAACAACTTTCTTGTAAAGAAATGGTTTTCCAAAGGATTGGTAGCCACAACACTTTTTTCTAAAGAAAAGAATGGTGACTTATTGCTTGTGCAAATATATGTAGATGATATTATTTTTTATTCTACTAATGTTTGCTTATGTGAAGATTTCTTCAAAGTAATAAAAAGTGAATTTCATATGAGTATGATAAGATAACTTAAGTTCTTTCTTGAATTGTGAATCAAATAAGAAAAAGGAGGGAATTTTCATCAACTAAGCCAAATACACCAAAGAACTAATCAAAAGAATTGGCATGGAGAACAATAAACCTTGTGAAACTCCAATGAGCACTAATATTAAACTAAACACAGATGAACATGGTAAGGTTGTGGATCAAAAGTTCTATAGAGGTATGATTGGTAGTCTTCTTTATTATTACATCTAGGCTTGATATCATGTTTAGTGTATGTTTATGTGTAAGATATAAGTCTAATCCCAAGGAGTCTCACTTGTATTTTGTAAAACACAAACTCAAATATCTTAATGGCACTCTCAACTTAGGACTTTGGTATCCTAAGAGTTCCTCATTTGAATTAAATGTATTTTTAGATGTTGATTTTGCTGGTGTACTTTAGATAGAAAAAACACTTCAGGCATATGTTAATTACTAGGTGAATGTTTAATGTCTTGGAGTAGCAAAAGCAAAATTCAATTGCTTTATCTACAGCTAAAGCTAAGTATATGGCAGTAAGTATTGGTTGTGCTCAAATCCTCTGGGTGAAGCAACAACTTCTTGACTACAAGATTATTATAAAACAAGTGGGCATCAAATGTGATAACACTAGTGTCATCAACTTATCTATAAACCCCATTCAACATTTTAGGAGTAAGCATTTAGATATCAGACATCTCTTTCTAAGGGATCATGTTAATAATGATGATATTGTGGTAGAATTTGTTGATACTAACCATCAATTGATAGATATTTTTACTAAACCTTTTTGTGATAAAAGGATGTAATTCATCAAAGGAGAACTTGGAATGATTGATGGAGGTACATTGAGTTAATATCAATAGGCTCATCTCTTTCACCCTTGTGAATACATTCATAATCTTTATTGATTGATTGATGAAATGTTATGTGAATCAATGTCATTTAAAATCTTCAGATTTTATAAGCTAAAGATTTTGGTTATATCTTGTCTTGATCAAATGTCCCTTTATTTACTGAATTCATGACCATATCATTAAGTTTGATTAATAATCTACATCAACTTAGTTTTAAAAGTGTTTGCTCATTTTGAAAAAAACTTTTTAAACTAGTTTTTGCCATGGAATATATCGCCAATGACCGTTACTATTTTTCCAACAACTGTTGTGTTGTTCGTATTTTACAACCTATGTTTCTACATACCCCTATGATCGTTGTATATTTTTAATGATCATTGTTCTTCAATCAATGAGCATTGCAAGGAACAACCATCATTGAATGAAGAACACATGTTTGTTATAGCTAACGGTCATGTCCAATAGTTGTTGCTTCATTTACAACAGCTGTTGAACACTTATAACAATCATATTTTTTTAAAGGATCAAGAACCTTCTCAAATTCCTATAAATACCTCAAAAACCTTAAGTTATTTTACTTTAGCTTTCTTTGTGCTTTTGTTTTTTCTCTCGTAATATCTCCTTGCTTTTTTCTATTTTCTATGATTGCCATTTGCATAATTTATCAAACATCTAACCCAATGGCACCCAAAAGTGAAATGACCAAAATGTATAAACAACCTACTAGGAAAAACCCTCAACCCTCCTATTTGAGTTTAAAAACTAAAAAAAAAAACATGGCCTTAATGATTACTCAATAGAAAAAAAGGTCCAGTGAACCTTCATTTGCTCCTCAATCCTTAAAGAAGGCCAAGGTAGTTCCATAATCAAAAGGGAAATGAAAAGAAACAGAAATAAAGCAATCTCCACTAATTATCTAGAAATTCCATCTCAAGATTGATAAAGAAAAAGAATTAGCTATAAAGCTTCTCAAGAGACATCTAGGAGGAGGCAAATTCATTCAATGGTTAGACATTCAAAGGTATGGATTGGCAAAATAACTAGATGAGCTAATGATAGGGATAGAGTAAGAATTCTTATGTCATATCAAATAGCCCTCTTATCTAGAGCTGGCAATTGAGTTCCCAACAACTCTAGAGGTTTTAGGAGGATATTGTCATGCATATGCACCAAAGGGGACCATCTATTTTATCTTTGATGCATGAAGAATAAACAGAGGATAAACACTCCATTGTTTTTGGTGCAAAGGATTGACAGTCAAGTGGATAAGGCAAATCAGTTTGTAATAGGGCATTGCATCACTCAAATTACCACATTTGTAAAGGTCATACCCTCAACTAAAGAAGAACTTGAAGCAAGGTACATTATGTTAGAGAAACTACCACATAATGAGTTTATTAGTGAAAGAAGCTACTAAGTCTGGGGATTCTTCAAAGGCTTAACTCAGGTCTAATAAAGAGAACTCTAGAGGAAGGAGAAACACCTGGACTAGACCTAGATGATGATGAAGTTGACGAAGCCATCCGACCAAACATTAATGTTGTGGAAGAGACATGTACAATTGCTACTACTTATGTTATTGCTCTCGCATAATTTGAGAAGAAGGTCTTTGAACAACTTGCATCAATTGTAAATTTTGTTCAAAAGCTTGAATCCTTCACCATGTCTCTTTATCAAAAGGTTCAAAGACTTCAAAGGGATATGAAGGATGTCAACCAAACTCTTAATTGCATAGCTGAAGAACTAAACTTACAACCCGGAACATCAACTACCCTAGCAGAATTAAAGACAACAGCTGAGCCTAAGGACAACCCTTAGAACAAATCTTTAGGACCTTCACCCTCATTCATCTTTATGTGCATATTTTTTAATCATTCCATTTATCTTATCTTTCGCTTTTCAAAGTGTTGATGTGTGGGGACAACATCACTTCTATGAATATAAATAACCAAGTATCTTTTCTCAATAATTATTTATTCTTACTTGAGTTATCTTTATTATTTTTTTTAATAATGACAAAAGGGAAAGAAATAACCAAGTATGAGATTCAAAGTGAATATGAGTGTAAGGAAGAGTGAAAACAAAATGCAAGAACCTAATATGAGTTATTGCCAAGTTAAATGCATATTATAACTTAGTTTGTATGATTTCGTTTTGCAAAAACTTGGCATGTTTAACTTTGTTTTAATACTGCATAATCAATGACACTAAAGGGGGAGTTAATGATCAATTATATACTTTTCTTACAAGGATTATTTAACACTTCATAGATTGTTTGTCATCATAAAAAAAAAAAAGGAGGGGAGGGAGGGTGGAAGGGGGAAGGAGATTGTTGGATCTAGTTTGGGAGTTTTTGTAAACAAAGCTTGTTTGATGATTACAAACACATCTAAAAAATACTCATGTTTTAGTTGTGTCAAAGATCTTGCAGGTACATTACTTTATTGATCAAAAGTCTTCAAATGAAGTGTTTTTTGGAAATACTATAAGTATTCAAAGCCAATGGGTGTTGTGGAATTTCAACGGGCATTGTGACTTCATCAACAGGCATTGAAGATACACAACAAACATTGAAGTAAGACCCAAATATGAGTTAAAGATTCTGGATCCCTCAACCATCAACTCTTTCATTGCACAGCAGGCGTTGGATGATGAAAGCTCTTGAGCTTTGCTAGCAAACCTTCTCAACGGGTGTTACATTTTTGTAATAGGCGTTAGTGATCAATACCTCAAAAGGCGTTGCATTTTCGTAATATACATTAGACCAAATAACTCGAAGTGAATAAAAACCTCAAAGTCTTGACACATGCATTGGACATATACCAACGAGTATTGAAAAAGGATCTAGGCAGAGCTAGAGTTTCTGGACTCTCCAATGGGAGATGATCAAATGCTCCATAGGCATTGGGACACTTTCCAACTGGCATTGAACCAAAGCCAACAACCGTTGAAACATTATACAAAATCTTAAAAAAATATAGCATCAATCTTACATTCTTTTAGAGATGTTTCAATAGGCATTGTCCATATCCCAACAAAAGTTGAAGTTTAACTCCAACCAACATTGAGTAGATCCAATAGTCATTAAAGGAGTTGGTGACTAAGAAATTAAAAAAGTTAGAAGAGGAGTGTCTAGATGGATCTCTCTCTAACAGTTCATTTCAATGGGCATTTCAATGAAATCAATGACTGTTGAAGTTGTATTTTCACCTTACAATGGGCGTGGAGACAGTCCAATGGGCGTTGAATGACTATTTTTTAACATGAAGTGACAGTCTTCCTTCTAACAGCTAGTTCTATGTCTCTACCTATAAAAGGACTCTTCCATAATAAATTTAAGTAGATTGAAAAGTTAAAAATGGTTAAAAGGGAGCATATTCTGTTGTGAAAATAATCTTTGATAAAAGGGGTGAAACAAGTGTGATCTAGTTTCAAGGGAAGATCAATTGTCAAAGTTTGCTTAGGACATCTTCAAAAACATAGTTGAAGAATAAACTAAAGAAATCTCTCAAAGCTCTCCACCAAGTCAAGACAATTTATGAGTGTGATCGTTGTTGTTTGTTGCTTAAGTGAAAGTATTTTTTCTCATCTTTAATTTGTAAATCCTTTAGATAAAGTTTTTTTTTTTTTAAGATCTTTATAGATCTTAATCATCCTTGTGAAAAGGTTTAAGGTAATACCTGTAAACTACTTTGGAAAACGATTTTAGTAGCACCTAGAAGTCTACTTATAATGGCTTAGTAATACCTAAAAACTACATGTATAAAGGTGATTGATAGCACCTAGAGTCTATCATGATAGTGAAAGTCTCTAGTGAAAGACTAGAGGAGAGGAAGTAGGCAGAGTTGCGTTGAACCTCTATAAATTATTTATGTCTATTTCTTTTAATTTTCGCATATATCGACCGTTAAGTTTTACTTGTCATTGGCCTATTCAACTCCTTTTATAGGGCACTAAAGGACAACATCCATCAACCAACGCTCATTGGAGTTTTGCTATGATTGTTATTGTCATCCAAAATTATATAGACTTGTTAAGGTATTTTTTAAAGGTTTCTTCAACGATTGTTAACCTTCATCCATGCCCATTGAAGACTTTCATGATCACTGTAACTTTCTCCTTGATCATTGAGTCACCTTCAAATTAGGTAAATGAGTTAAGAAACTTTCTAAAGACTTTGTCCATGCTCGTTATTCTGTTAATGGTTATTATTTTCTTCCACATATGTTGGTGTACTTCAATGGTCATTAGAGCCTTCAATGTCCTTTTTCTCTCTTTATTTTTCCCTTTCACAAAATGTTTCTAGCATGTCCAAGTCCTACAATTTTGAAATGCTCTACTTTTGTTTTTTAAAAGCGTATTAATAGTCCAAAATAAAATGTCTTCACGCTTTTGGTAAGAAAATCTTCCTTCTTTGAGGTACAACATTCTTTCCATTTATGATTTTAACATGTTTTTCAAAACATTGTTTTTGAGGTATTTCTTTGTCTTTCCTAACAATATCCCTATGCAAATATTCACAAAAACTACAAGCACAAACATTCAATCATAATATTAGAATTTCTATTGATTTTGGTACTATTCAAAACAATCATTAATATTTATTACTTTAGAGTTAAGACAATAAAATATCTTAACAATCAAAAGCAAACTTGGAGTCAACATATAAAAATTTTTCATATAAAAAATAATTTATAATAAGTTTTTCATATAAAAATAATTTAAAAATTTAATAATATAATTTTTTTTCATATTTATCATATTTCATACTTTAACTATAATAAACATTTAATTTAAAAATAAAACGTGAAACTACAATTTTTTTATTCTCTATGAAAATAACTTATTATTAATTTTTATTATACTAATTTAGTTATAATTTTTTAATTTTTATTATTTTATTCATTTAAAATATCTAATTAGACAATAATTTTTTATAAAATAATAATCAATTTAATTATTATTAATTTATTATTTTTTAATTAATTAATTGATAAAAATAAATATTAAATTTATTAAAAATTTATTATTATAATTATATTACACGTTGAACGAACTTGCAACTAGCATATAATAATTTTGTTAACATAACCCTATATCTTTAGTAAAAAATATAAAATTGAATCCCTAAAAAAACAAAAAAACTACAATGGCTACAACTAACTATGATGAACCGAGCCGCATAATATTTTAATCAAACATTGTGATTGCGTTGTTTTTGTCAATGAGCCAAAAAAAGAAAAAAAAAAACGAAGAGGAAACCAACTGGAAATAATTATTACCATCCAAGTTGTGAAATTCCCAACCGAACATTCTGTGGTTTTTTTTAATCAACGAACCCAACATTCAATGGCCGTTGACTAGTGTTTGGCCACGTAAAGAGGCCATTGGTTCAATTTGGAGATTCCAAATAGAAACAAACTGTCCTTTTCTGTCTCACTCTCATAATTACTTATGT
The DNA here is from genome assembly GCA_949677035.1 of Omphalea diandra. Lineage (NCBI taxonomy): Eukaryota > Viridiplantae > Streptophyta > Magnoliopsida > Malpighiales > Euphorbiaceae > Omphalea > Omphalea diandra. Next base: position 16,880 of record CATIWR010098169.1, on the reverse strand, counting down.
AGCGTCGCCACACGAACCTTTTAAAAAAAGCTCAACTGGGTAGCGACTAATTCATTCCTCTTGAATCTCATAAGTGCAGGATAATAATGGGTTGTTATCGTTCTGTTTGTTCTTGAACTGGGTTTGTGACAATTGTCAGCAAACTGTTCTTTAGATTTTATCTTAACCATTATTCAGGTAAGATTGTCTTCTCATTTCAGTCTGTGTAAAGTAGAACAAGATGATGAGCTTTAAGGATTTTTGGACTGTGAAAACGTTGGTGGGTCTAGGTCTGGGGCAGTTTCTGTCACTGCTCATCACTTCTACTGGATTTGCATCCACTGAACTTGCTAAAAAAGGTTATTTGTTTCTGTCATATATACACCTGTTCATAATTACTTTTTTTTTTCGTGTATTATTCTGTCATCAATTGAATTAATCAAGCTTAATTAATTAATTATTAAAAAAGTATGTTTGCTTTGGCTGCTTAGAATTGAAGGTGCACCATTTTTGTTTGATTGTTAACCATTTATGTGTTTTTCAAGAAATTCTGTGCTTATTGATGTCTGATGTTTAAATGGTGGTAGTATTGGTAGTTGAAATTATTATATGCTTTCCAATGATTTCTAGGTAATTTTATAGAATTTTTCATAGAGGGTCTAATTTCTCAATTTTCATTGTTCATTCTTTAGTCAGAGATTCTGTGTGGAACCTACTAGTTCTTACTTCATTATTCATATGCTCTTTTGGAAAGAAGTCATTTTCTCGTGCAAAAAGTAAACATAAAGGTCAAAATTTTTTTTAAAAAATGATGCCTGTTATGGGTTGTTGGAATTTGGGCCCAGGAAAGGAAGGATTTGGGATATTAAAGACATATTTAGAATTTAACCACTGTATGTTTCCCTGTTCTCCTTTCTCTTTTTCCTTTTTTTTGTTCTATCAACAAATTTTAGTGTTTGATGGTCTATTCTCACTTCATAAACCTTACACTTCCTTGTAAATGCAGGAATTAATGCACCGACTTCACAGTCTTTTCTAAACTATGTGCTCTTGGCCATTGTTTATGGAACTATCATGCTTTACGAGAAGAAAGCACTTAAGGTGGCTTTTTTGCTTTATATTTTGTTTTCCTTATGTATTTTCTCCTCTTATTGTAGTGATCTATGCATTTACTCTAGAATTTAATTGGAAGTACACTATTTATTCTTCAAATTTCAACCATTAGAGATTTTATGCAACTGAATGGTGGTATACTCATGGATCGCCAGTTGTTAAGTAGTGAGAATTTGGTGATTGAGTGTGAGAAACCAGGGCTCCAAAGAATTGAAGAAATTCCTGTTATGTGGGAGGTGATAAGGGAATTCCACATGATATAATTTTTAGAGAACAATATTTCTATACATGAGGTGTAAAATCAATCTGAAGTGGCAGTGAAGGGGAGAATGGGCTCAATTTATAAAATTCAATCTTTTGTTTCTATGTTTCTCAATTTGTTTGTAATTTTTCATATCTTGTTTTTGAATTTTTTGCAGGCAAAATGGTACTACTATGTCATTCTTGCGATGGTAGATGTAGAGGCCAATTTTCTAGGTGAGCGTCTTATAGCCTTTAGCCAAACTTTCAAAATCACATAAATTTAATTTGTATGTTCATTTTCATTGTTGAAGTACAAACAGGGAATTCTGATTGTCAAAATCATTCCAGCTTTCGATAATTAATTTCATATAATTTCCATGGGCAGTGGTGAAGGCCTATCAGTACACTTCTCTTACAAGTGTCATGCTGCTTGATTGTTGGTCAATCCCATCCGTTATGTTTCTTACCTGGCTTTTCTTGCACACAAAATATAGATTCAAAAAGATAGCTGGAGTAGTTGTTTGTGTTGCCGGACTAGTCATGGTTGTTTCTTCTGATGTTCATGCAGGCGATCGATCAGGTAAAGATATCTTGTATCATAAAATTCACTCTGACTTAGTCCTGGTCTCTTAATTTGGTTTTTGTTTTTCTCCAACGATATTTTTGTGTATTGTAGTGTTTTATGATCTTAGTTGGTGATTAAATTAAAGCTCCATTTGTCTTGTCAATATTATTCCATTGAGAATTTTCTGCATTTTGTAGTGTTTGGGGAAAACAAAGATGGATTTACTGTTGATTTTTTTAAAATAAATTTTGCTGAGAAATAGATATTTGCTAAAAAATGAGTTTACTAAACAAAATAAAACTATTTTCCATTTTCCAATTTTATTTTGGCTCTGAGACTCTGTTAAAGAATTTTTGTCTTCTTTTTATGATATTGTAAAAAAAAATAAAAAAATGAGAGACCTAAAAACTTGGTTTTCACTTGTGAAGTTATTGTATGTATCCTTGGGTTTAATAAAAAGCCACTTTGCTATCTTTTGTTTTCTTCCTTAACTTAATGTAACAAAAGAAATGCCACAAATTAAGCCCATCAACAATGAGAATGTATATGATAGAATTAAAGCCTGTCTGTGATGTGACTCAACAAAAGCTAGGACCATCTGAACTCCTAAAAGTGTCTATCTCCATCTTTTTTTATTCTGATCCTGTACTAATAGAGAATAGATTTAACAAACATATTTGCTAGTAAAAAACAGTTTTCTATTTTCAGCAGGGAATATTTTGACCAAAAAAACTACAACTATGTGCTTTCTTTCAGTTTTAGCCAATTTCAATTTTAATCAAATTGATGATATTGGTAAATGATTTGACCAAAGTGAGGGAGGAGGGAAATGTACATATAAAGTCTCTTCTTTACTTCTTTGCAATGTTTTAAAAATATAAAATATTAACTAATTGATTTATCTTTAGAAAAACTTCACATTCAATTTTTCTAATTGTAAATAAATAAAAACACCAATTTTTAAGAAAGGAATTATTTAAGAAAAATAATATTTTGTATTATAAGCACTGGAAAGAAATAGAAATCATTTTTGTTTTTAGCTATTAAGGTATATGTTTCAATTCTAACTAATTAAATAGGGAAAATTGTTAACTATATGATAAGATTAAAGTTGGAAAAAATTAAATTGACTGGCTGAAATTGAAAAAGGATGCAAGGTGTTGAGTTTTTTTTTTTTTTTTTAATCATTAGATGTTTTCTTAATGGAGAAGGAAATGAAGAGTAGAAATGAAAAGTGTAAGAAAAGGAAAATAAATAACTGTTTTTACACAACTGCATACAACATAAGCTGCTTTAAGGGAAAAAGACTATTTTTTGAATTTCAAAATATGCACAAGAGGAAGGAATCTGCAAGAAAACCTCTAGGAAAACATCCATTGGTCCACCAATAAATAATGGTTATTGTTGATTGTTACTGGCCAGTTTACCATTTTTGTGTAATTTTATTTATTTTCTATTAATTACAAATCCATCTTTGCAAGTATAAACATCTTGTTTCCAAATTTTTAAGGTCTTTTGATCTTTCTCATTCAAGTAAAATTAATTTTCCGGTGAACTTCAAAGTCCAAATGCCAAAAGATAATTTTAAATCGATTCCAGTGTTAAATTAAAATGCTAGAAATAATTTGCTTTCTAGGGGTCAAATTTATGCCACAAATGGGTGATTGTCATTTTTAGGGGTTAAATTTTGCTAATTACACCATCCTATTTTTCTTAGCATGCTTGTTTTAACGTCAAAACTTTTATTCCAGTTTTTCCGTTGTCTTTAAATTCTCTGAAATGTTTCTGGAAACTTGAGGAAGAATATATATATTTTTTTTATACACTTTGTTTAGCATATAACAGTAGTAATGTTATCAAATTCAGAAATGGCACTTGATATGTTTTTCTTGATAAAAAGTCTAATTAAGTTGTAATATAAATATCTAGTTAACAAGTTATTTTTGCTTGCAGCTGGGAGCAATCCTTGTAAAGGGGATTCCCTTGTTATTGCTGGTGCAACGCTGTATGCTGTCAGTAATGTCAGTGAGGTACACTAATTTGGATGTTTTTCCAGGGTTTTCAGGCATTTTGGGATACTTTTTCTTCCTGTAGTTGTGCAAACTGCAGAAATTTTTCAATTACTTTTCCCTAGGACCTTTCTCTGTGTCTCTATTGCTCAGTCCTTCCTTTCTGCTCATTTCCAAGGCTTTCTTGTGCTTTATCTCTCCCTTCCTTTGTTTTTCTTTTTCAGCCAGTAACCTGTGCTTTCTGTGAGATCATTTATATTTAGAAGAAAATTGCAAAACCTAATGTGATGGAACTAATGCTACTATGCATAAATAGTATAAACCATCTGAAAAGACCACTAATGAATGCAAAATTTTATGTTAGAATACAAAGATTATTAGTTAGAATAAAGATATAAGGAGAAACTTGTATTAGGTTGATAATCACTTTGATACTTATGTTGGGCAAATACTCTGTTCTTGTATAATTACCATATTCAAGTTTGGCCTTCTGGATTAATCAAAGAATCTACACTTTTTCTATTAATTTATTCTTGGGTTTTCAAGTTTTTTTTTTTTTTTTTAGATAATGTAATTTTTTATATGCATTCCTTGAATTGGTTTTTGCCTCGTGACAAAGCAAAATCCTGCAAAATTTCATATAGTAAGACTTACTAAGTGATATGAATTGATGTAGACTAAAAGGGAGAATTGGTGGTTGCATGAGTAAGGAATGAAGTCTGTACTTGCTGCAAAAATACATAAATAATAAATTAATCCATGCTTTTAATACCTGTAATAGTCATTTCTGCTAAATAACATTTAATTATAGGGTTAATGTCTAGTATTTGAAAAATGCATAAGTTACATAGCATGAGAATGTAGTAAGTTGAATATTATTCAGCTAAAGGTAAAGAGTTGGAGTCGGGTGCATGAATGACTCACGCTACAGCTGCTCAAATTTGCCTTGCAAAATATTCTAGTTTTCTTGGTTTAGTCTAGTTGAGCTTCAACTCTCGATGAGCTAGTTGAGAGTTCAGCAAATTTGAGTGTTAGCATGTGGTTCATTCGAGTGGCTTGCGAGCCTAGTATATCATTTTATATTAGACATAATATTTAATCAAAAAATAATGTATTAATTCAATCTCATTCTAGTTTGTTCAAGCTTTAATTCATCGTCAATAAATAAGATTATGGATTTTTAATGTAATCAATTTCAGTGGAGCTGAGTTCCAGTAGTTTGAGTATCCCTTTTATCCGAGCTAGGGCTTGAAATTTGAAGCTCAAAGTCAACTTTCAAGTCTTTTGTTTATTATTTAAATAGTCAAGTTTGAGAGATATACTGTATTGCCTTGACTGAGCTTGATTGCTTAACTTTATTTTCCTTTTTACTTGCCAATAATCTATATATTAATTGTGACAATAAATTTTGTATTTATCAAAATAGAAGACTTATATGTATGGAAACACCTGTCAGAGTGTGTGTGTGTGTGTGCATGTGTGTATGGAGAGAGAGAGGATGAAAGAGAGACTATGTTATTCAGTGCCTTCGTACAAATGGTTTATACAATGGTTTATTTTTTCTTTTCAAATATTTTGTAGGAGTTTCTTGTGAAGAATGCAGATAGAATTGAACTCATGTCCCTTCTGGGTGTTTTTGGAGCAATCATCAGTGCTATCCAAATGTATCCTTAAGAGTGTTTATTTCTTACAATGACTCTCTGCTAGCTATGGAGTGATTTTGTTGCTCTTAGTAAATTGATAAGGGAATCCTTTTTTAAAAAACCTTCATGATATTTTACACTTTTTTGGGCACTGCTTGGTTCCCTTTAAGGTTGCTTTTTTTTTTTTTTTTTTTTTTAAATGTTGTTTTGTTCTCTTTGCTTGCTGCAGAGGAAAAAGCAAAAAATGAATAAAAGGGAAAGTTTTGTTATCTGGTTGCTTGAATTAGTTGATTATGCTATCCTAATGTATGGTAAAATTGCGCCTTTTAATGCAATGCTAGTGTCAATCTGTTTTCCTTAATGATGTCTATAGAAGCATTCTTGAACACAGTGAACTTAAATCTATTAATTGGTCGGCTGGGGCTGTAAGTTTTTTGGTCCCTTCTCCTTTTTTCCTTCTTAATTCTTATTAGAATTTTGAAATATAGGAACTGTAATTTTGTTCTTTTTTCTCATCTTCACTTCTTTGCAATCAAATATAACAAAATTGTTTAACCATCTTGTGGGCTTTATTTTACCAATTCATGGAATTTATTAGTAATTTTAGCACAGTTGCTAGGCATATTTTGTATTAGCAAATTCATTGAACTCCAATTTCAGTTCAAAAGGTAACTATTACTGGTTATGATCTTACAATAAAACATAGATGCTAAGAATTTCTTATTTAGTTAGCACATAAAAATGTTTGGCTAAAATCACACAGAAAGATTTTGCTAAATTCACTGCAAAATTCGGCAATAATGGTGTTATAGACACAAAATCAAAATTAGCAATTTTGTCAATATATATTGAAGCTTTTGACTCTGCTGAATTTTAGTGATGAATTCAACTATTGGTGAAATTAGATCTATTCTAGTGTTAGAGAAAGATATAGACTGTAGACCAAACAGGAGAGAAAGAGAAGAAAGGGATGAAACCTTACACTTGAAGAAGCTAGTTCAAACTAGTTGTGGTACGATACACGGATTCCTTTACTTTATCTATCTTGTTCAGGGCCTCAGCCTTTGTGTATAAATCAAATCCTTCTGTATAACACCTACAGGTGCTGCCTTGCACACTGGAGAAGGGAAAGAAAAGAAAAATAAAAAATGAGAACAGCAATGCCACCAAACAGATTTCTGGACTACTAATAGAATTAATGAGAGAAAATCCACAAATTTTATAATGAATTGTAAACTGAAGCATAAGTACAGATGGTGCATGTGATTGAATTGGAAATGATGCAATCTCTTGAGTTGGAAAATTCATTCAAGAGAAATGGACTTTGATTTGAACGTATGAAATTTTTGTGCCTTTTAATTTTCAGCATATAGAATTATTTGGGACTGAGCATTGGTCATTATTTGAGTTAATCCTAATGTGATTTTCTTTGTGCAACTGTTTTCAGGTTCTTCCATTTGTTGGATTTGCAGTTGCCATGTTTCTGTTCTACTTATTTGTCCCAATCCTTCTTAAGGTATAAATCTGAGATACCCAAGTACTTCTTACCATGGTGTGTCATTGGAATGAAAATCTTGAAATTAGAGTTGAAAGGATAATGGTTGATTTTAACAATCATCTTTAAACTGAAACTTGTTTGGAAATTTGTTTTAGCTTGTTTTTGTCTAATCACCATCTTTCATGCTTCACTTATTGTCCATAATTCCGCATTTTCTTTGTTGGTTAGTAACCTGGTGGATTTAAAAAATAAAAATAAAAATGTTACGGCCCTTATTGTTTTCAATTTTCTCCATAAATTTATTAATTATGCCTTTCAAGCTAGCTATCATCTTTTTCTTATGCCATTACCACTGGGAAATTTATACTTGTTATTCTCTCTTTTATTTTTATTTTTTTTGGAGTTGAAGTGGGAACTCAAGAAGATGCCTTTTTCTCTAGAACAACATTTAAATTTATAATATGAACATCTGAATAATTGTTGGATTCATAAGATGTTTACTCAATAGTGATTTACAATTGCATTTGAGAAAACTTATGAATGCTTAAGTTGAATGAATGTATGCATTTTTGTATATATTCTGACTCCTATCATTTGCAGATGAGTGGGTCAACAATGCTTAATCTATCTTTGTTAACATCAGACATGTGGTCTGTCTTTATTCGCATCTTTGCTTGCCATGATAAGGTTTGTAAATTTTTGCATCGATTTTTGCTAGAAGCCAAGTGCATAGATGTCCCTATCTTTTCACAAATTGAACACTCCTTGTGATGCTGATATTCTTTTCAGGTTGATTGGATGTACTATGTGGCATTTGCTGGTGTTGCTGTTGGACTGGTCATTTATTCAGGGTAAATAATTTTGCAGTATTCTCTCGTTATGCTTATCATTTTTGAATTTGGTGAATTTGGAATAACCTAGATATGTAGAAATGAGTAAGTTGCAATCAAGTTGGATTGAGTCAATTAGATAAGCGAGAGTCAGCGGAGCTGTGTTCAACTCTGTTAGGCCAGATTATGCAAAATTTTTAAATGAAATACTTGAGGCTTGATATATTGGGCTAATAACATTTCAGCGAGGTTAGGCCTGTGAACATTGGCTCAGTGAAGCACTGCAGAAATTTAATTTTCCAGAGCTTGTTGATATTGAGCAAGAATTATATCTGTCATTTCAAGTGTACTCCCATCTCAATTTGTGTTGTCCTTAAATATGCTGCTAACATAATAATCGAGCCGTGCCTGTGGCACGAGGCTCAAGAGTCAGTGCCTCTGTAGCAAAGAGGAGGGCGCTGCTACATAGGCGTGCCTACTGTTAGACTCTAGGCTTGAGAAATGCATTCATTTCTGACATCCACTGCCATCTACATCTTTGCCAAACAACATCACTACTAGGGTTGTAGCTCCTCAATCTTCCAGAATCCTGTGTCAGCACTGGAAAGTTCATCGGCATTGCCAGAAAGTCATCGGAATCTAGCCAAACCATAATGCTTGGAGTTGCTAGATTCTGATGCATCCATTTCTGGCAACCATGCACCTGAAATTCATTTCCAATGACCATGCGCCTGAAATTCATTTCCATCCACTTGTTTTGGTTACTCTATTTTCTCTCTTCTCACTTTCCTTATTGTTTCTGGGTTTACTGTTTTATGGGTTTTCTTTTGAGAACAATTTCTAGGTTCACTTTTTTCTAATATAATTTTTAATTGTTGTTTTTGTTTATTGCAGCTCTGGTTCAAAAAAGTTTATTTATTTAGGTTATTAATTTTAAAATTGGTCTTTCGCAGTTGAAAGAAAAATGGGTTAGCAATGCTTTAACAATTTGAAGTTCATATGATCTCTAATTTTTGGAAATTATTCAATTAGTTTTCTACGAAAATAAAAATGATAATCAATTTAAATTTTTTTGTATTGAAATTTTGAAAATGGATATCAATGCGACCTTCCAAATTCAAAAAATATCATCACAAGGTTTACAAATATAATCCCATTTGCATACACTTGATAATTCATTTAAGATATAATGTTAATATGCACTTGTAAAATTATTGAGGCTTAATTTTTAAAATTTCTTTAAATTTTAATTATTTTTGTGCCTCATGTAGTGTGAGCCTTTGTCTTGCACCTAGGCTGCAAGACACCTTGGCGCTTTAGTGCAACATGTGCCTTTAACATCTGTGATTACTATATGTCCACATATTGCAAAACATTTTTAGGTTACCATATTCATTAGTTTTGTGGTTGACTCATTATATGCTTGTGCACAAGTAGATGTGTGCTCTTAGAAACAGAAATTGCTTTAAACAAATGAGTCTAAGGTTCTTCCTATATTTTTACGAGCGAAAAGAGTCTTCAGTAGCATAGGTTGACGTCGATAAGCATGTTGTACATCTGTAGAGGACTACAGTTTACTGGCTACATTTGCACACTGTAATAGGTGAAAATTGTTTGTTGTGTTAGAGATCTGCTGAACGATTGAAGCTACCCCTTATTTGGACAGCCATATGAAAATGCTACTAGTGTAATTTGACAGATGCTTGGTTCAATGCTATTTCATGCAGATTGCTATATTATTTGCTGAAACTATTTTCATAGCTGTATTTGGATCACTTAATGGCACCAAAATCTAATGTCACTTGGCTAATGAATGCAAAATCTGAATATAACCACCAACTTATTACATGTTTTTCTCTGCTTTCCTTGGTGGTCAAATAATGACTCTTTTCACAGGGGTCACAAAGAAGAAGAACACCATGCCGGTGTTGCGGATGAAGAGGCTAAGCAAAGCAAACAATTTGATGAGGCAGCTTTAGCCGGGAGCTCAAAGACGGGAGAAAATAGCAAGCCTGCTAGCTCTGGACCTTTAGAAAGGCAAGAGAATGAAAACTTGGGAAAAGATGTAGTAGGGAAGAAATCATAATTCAGCATCTGCTTTTAGAAATTAGAAGGACCACACATTTAGATTCTGCTACTGCTCCAAAAAGTGGGGACGGCAGCTGCTAAAAGGAAAAAGAACGAATAACATCATTTTGCAGTTTGAAGAACTTTATCGAGTTACCATTTCTTGTAGTTTTGAAAGTTTGGTCATATTTTGTCAGTTTCATCCAGCTTCTCGTCGTTCTCAATTTTGAATTTGAAATTGTCTTTTTGATAAGCGTTAGCTCAAAGCATCAACAGGAAGCCCCGGCGGTCTGTTTGGAATTACTCCTCCAAAGATATGCTTGGACATGGCTGCGCTTTTCACATCTTCAAATGAATAGCCTGGGTACCTTCATCATTTTGCAAGGACTTTTTTTTAAGGGAGTAAAGCCTGAAAAAACCCCAGGTACAATACCAAAATCTACGATAAATTGTTGTCTGACCGCCTCGATTCTTGCCAACACCAAGATTCTTATGGGGTGGTCCGACATGTATAATGAACAAACTCACCCCGTATGAGTTGATTGATATACATTTTCGGTAGGCAAACACTGTATGAAGGAGCAAGAAAAGGAAGTGTCATACTGCTTTTCAGAATTTTTAGATGCCTTGGTTATATTTGACTTTTAGCAGCACTCCTGAGGATAATTGTTGCTTAACAATTTTCATTGGTTATGTAACCTACACTAATGAGCCTTTGGAACGCGATTTCAATTTGGAGTAGCGGAAATTCGATTCAAACCCCATGAGAAGTCTAGTTAACCTCCAAAAAGAAAAAAATAATAATAATAAAAAAAGAAACTCACAAAAAGATATGCAAATAATAATAATAATAATAATAATAATAATAATAATAATAGAAAAAAAAACCCACAAAGAGATATGCCAATTGAGGTGGAGTGATATTAAAAGAGTGTTTGGTGTAGCTACAATTAAAAAATATTGCAGTAGTGATAATAAATATAATTTTAATGAGCTGCAGTTTTTATTAATTCTATTTGAATTATTTTTTTTAACTTTATAGTAGTAATTAATAAAAAATGAAAATTATCTTATTTCATTATTATTGTTAAAGTTTTATTAATTAATTGTCAACTGCGAATTATAATATTTTAGTTATTTGCACAAAAGTAATTTGTTATAAATTATTATATATAAAATTTATAAAGAAATCATATATTAGATATTTTAATTATTAAAATTATATTGACATATATATAATGATTAATATTAATAAAAAATAATTCTTAAGATTTCAAAAATACAAATTAATGCTTATAACATTCTAAGTTTTGAAGTTATAACTTATGATCATATATACAAAAATATGTATATTTTTTATTATATTTTAATTTTAATTTTAATTTTAATTTAATTTAATATAAAAAATATAAACAATATATTTTTATTAGCTATTTTATAAATTAATATTGTCACTTAAATATAATTTATTAAATACTTAATATCAAATCGTTATTAGCTATTAACTATCAACAATCGGTATCAACTAATAGATGCATTCATCAACTATCTCAAATAGATCTAGACTCATTCATCCATCAGTTATCCCAATCAAAACTATAACTCATTCTTCCTTCTTCACGGAACTTAATGATTCCCGGAGAAGGCTGAATTTCATTCGAAGTGGAATTTTGCAAAATTTCGTTGGTCCTCAACATGGGCAAAATACGCAAGTCTCCATGCATTAGGTGGGATACAATTTGGGTCAAATTATTTGACCCCCAAGTTTTCTCACATTGTGTTAGTGTCAATTTTTATGTTTTACAATAAAATACTCTTAAGACTTAATTCTGTCATACTAAAAATTCTTTTATCCATTTCAATAGACTTTTATATAATCAGATAAAATAAATTAAAATTAAATTTCTAAATGCCCTAAATAATTTTTATTCATTTTTTTCCCGAAACTCTTACGTTAATTACTATAAACTTTTATGATATGCCACATTTATTAAAAAGATTATTCAGTTACATTAAAATCATTTTTATTAATTTTTTGTTAAATTTTGATGAAATATCAATGATAACATTATATAAAAGAAAAATCAAAATCAACTTTTTATTTTTATTTTTTAAAACTAAAAAAAATTGCCCATTTTCTCGACAACCAACACAAAAAAATTTTTTAAAAAATAAAATTTTCATGTCTATTTTCTTTCTTTCTCATCAACTAAAAACAATAAAAGTAGATCTTAAAAAATAATCACAATTAAAAATTGATATAATCTGTATTTATAATTAAACCAAAAGAAAAAAGACAAGGAAGCGCTTCTCTTTTTTTTTTTATTAAAAAATAATGAATTCCATGATATCATCAAATAGAGATAACGATGTGTAGGGTAGTGTTATATTCTTACTCATACTCAAAAAGCTATAAATTTATCCACGTCTGTAGTCATTCTCATTTAAATAATAAATATTAAATCTATCTCAATATCTCATTACTCAAATATTTATCAAAATATTTTTAAAATACCTATAAAATTAAAATTTATAATTACTAATTTACAATCACATTTACCTAAATTAATACATATTACATTTAAGAGATCATATATTAAAAAATTAAATAAAAAATATTAAAATACTAAAAAAAATTGATAATTTTAAATTTAAGGAGAGACTCATGGGTACTCATTATCAAAATATTTTTAAAATACCTATAAAATTACAATATAAAGTATATAATTACTAATTTATAATCACACTTAACTAAATGAATACATGTTATATTCAAAGAGGCCATATATTAAAAAATTAAATACAAAATATTAAAATACTAAAAAAATTAGATAATTTTACAGTGTATCCAATTCTTTGAATACAATATATTATATTACATCATAATTAATAAGTTAAATTACATAATCCCTAATATCGTGCAATATTATTTATATTGACTAGGGAGATATGTGTGTGTGTGTGTGTGTGTGAGGCATTGATATGAGTTTGAGTACAGGTAAATTTGATAGTTTGGATATGATGTGGGTATGGATATGAATATATACTACACTATTCATATTCTACCCAAACCAGAAAAAATAACATTGAATTTTGGTAGGGTATGGATAGTCCAACACCTTACTCATACCTAATGTTATTTTTTTTAGTGCAGATTTACCTGTACTCGTTGTACTCGTTACCTAGTAAACTTGTATATTATTTAGTTTGATCGAATAAGCTCTGGGGAGATACCCATTAGTAGGGTTCAAATTACCATGCCTGTCACTAAACAACAAAACATCATCCAAATGATTGGAGCTGGAGCTTATAGGTTTGAGATATTTATGTCAAGGTTAAAATTTTTCTATGAAGCCATATATCCAAACCCTAATAGTTTGACTTTGATGAGAGTGAAGCTCGTTGTCACACTATGATTCCTAGAAGCTTGTCGTCCCTAATCAAGAGTGATGATCATCCTCACCATTGTTGCCCTTTTAACTGCTCACCCTTTAAGCTTTATCTTTGAAATTGGTGATGGTAGTTCTAACTATGCCATGGTAAGATCAATGCAAAGAAGGCATGTGTGGGGTGGCAATGGTATGAGTACAATTTATAATTTTTTTATTTTTTAAGGTATGGTTACAAGTGACTGAAAGGTAATTTTATCATTGGACTAATTACTTTGAACCTCCTAAGTTTGTGATTTTTAACTAAGTAGTCCTATCATTTTTAACTAAGTAGTCCTCACTTTAAAACATTGTACTAAGTTATTTTTGACATTTGTACTGTAATACTAAAAAGTCCTTTTAGTATTAAAAAATTATTTTTTTGTTAGTCAAAGAGAATTTATTTAAAAGTAAGTTTTGTATTTTATTTTAATGATAAAAGTACCCCTTGTGAGATATTTGTGGGTGAATCTCTTTACGGGCACACATTTAAAACCACAACCATCCTTGATGTCTCCTCTTCCCTCTAACAAGCAATCTCTATCCTCTTCTTCAACCCACAAACCATAACTCCTTTACTATCCAAACAATCATTCCCTTATTTCACTCTAATTCTACTCTTACAAATCCATCTATAAAACCACTATAAGGACTACAAATCACTTGTCTTATTTCGACTCGACTGCGACTCAACTTGAGTTACTGCCTCACCACTCGCCTTCAACTTCATCTCTAAATTTGACCTCAAATCCTTATACAACAATAACATCCTACTCGAGTACTTATCCATTCCAGTCACCTGTAGCACTAGCTAATGCAACAATAAGTACTTCTCTCGAATGGGAGTTGATAACATGCCCAAATCATTCTACATGGTACTAGACACTAGTAGTAATGTCACCTAGCTTCAATTTTTAGTTGGTTCATAAACAAATAAAAGCACAAATCATCGCCTCTCTTTTCCTTCTGCCCCTCTTTCTCTCTCTCTAAAACTACAATTGTTGTTGGCCCTTGTGCACCAAGAAGAAGGGGATTGAATTGATGAAAATTTACACTATTGAAGGGAGCTGAACAAATTAAAGATTAGTGTAAGGAGAATAAAGAATCAATATAAGCAATTTATAGTGATTCAAGTGTTAACAAACCCTATGCTCACTCCCTAATTTCTCAATTAGGTATTTTACTAACTCTCAATGGTGTTTTACAAGCTCACACCAAACTTATAAATGTTTTATCAAGGCTCAAACTCAAATCCTTTAAAATTGTGTTTAAGGCTTACACACAACCTTACAAAAAAGTTTTTCTCACTTGGCCTCACTCTAAAACCTAGACCCAAAGTGTTTAAGGCTAACACTTAACCTTTAACAACTCAAGTACAATGAATACATGAGTTTAAGCTTAAGGAATTAAAAGCATAAGAGTTTGGACATAACAAATGACTATCCTCTTACATTCAAAGCGTTTGGTAGAGTATTTATAAGTTTCAACCATCAAAGAGCCATTATAAATGAAACTATGTGCAAATCTCCATAGTGCGGTGGCAAATCCTATATTTAATCCTTATTAGAGTTAATTCACGGTTGTGATTAACATTTTGCTTTGGATTTTGCCTTTTGTTGATCTTGATTCTCAATTGTGTCTAATGGCTAGTGACACTTATCATTCATACATTAGTCTTTCAAGAAACTAGTCATTGGGTCCCCTAACGAATTATAAATATTACGATCAAGACTTTTTGGTCGCGGTCACTATTGAGATACTAATGAAAAAGAGAACTGGTACTTCCACTGTAAATCAAACTGTAAGATCGATCATGTTTCATCTTGAAGGTACGTCACAGTCACTACCAATATTTATCGTTGCAAACTTTAAATCTTCTAATGTTCCCCTAGATACATGGCACTCGTTGGATTCTTAGGTAACCGTTGTAGGACTTCTTAAAGCTTTTGAAAGTTATGGTAGTGAGGCCAATTACAAATCCCACTGCAAAACAAATTGGAACTTTTAGTTCCTCATTTTTTTAAGGTAACAGTTGTGATCTCATTACAACGGTCATGATTTTAAAGTCAATTTTGAGACTTAAAGATTTTCACTTTCATTCAACTTTTGATGAGTTCATTTAAATATTTTCACTTTCATTCAACTTTTGATGAGTTCATAACTTAATTTCTATAAAACCAATACTTAAAGTAGGCATCAAAATCTTTCAATCTATATTATCAAGATCAAAAAGAGCTTTGACTTAGGTTTGACCATCCAAGTCCAACAAACTCTCCATTTCAATTTTGACAATCTAGATTGACTATGCAAAAGATAAATACTCTAATATATAGATTTTAAGTGTATTGAAGTTAATGGGAAGTTAGATTGCATATTTCCTTAGTAATTTAATGAAGTTGATAAACATTTAGGATTGAATTTTAGAATTTTAAAGCTACTCCTCCTTAATCCATACTCCCCTTTAGATTGTTAATTAATCCAACCAATTAATATTCAATTTCTTTGCAATATATTTAAAATTTTCTCTCCCCTTTTGCATATATATAATCAATTGATCTTTCTCCCAAGATCAAAAAGAGAGGGAAAAGAAGGAATAAGACATCGAGTGAGATCACAATGTTAATTGTTCCAAAATCATCACATAATCATAATGAAAAAAGAAGAGATAATATAAAGAGAAACAAACACTTTAGTAATATCAAACATAAGAACATAGATGAAAATGCAAACAAGCATAATGTTTAATCACATTAATTAGGGTATGAAGAAAAATAGAAAAAAACACAAATTAAAAAGCATAAAAACATTAAAAGTGATGATGAAAAACAAAAAAACAAATGAAAACTAGAAGGTGGAGGAAAAGTAGTCATCATCATCTTCATATGCTTCTTCTTCATTAATGTCTCAATTATCAACTTCTGCAATGTCACCTTCTTCCTTCCCTTGTCCTTTTAGGTATCTTCATCTTTAAAGTCCAAAAGGTAGTAAGGAGGAAGTTCCATCTTCTCTTACAAATCAACTATGTTACTATAGAGATGGGAAAGGAGTTTGAATATCTTTTTCATCACTATCAAGATTTCATGAAGTTTCGTATCAAGAGAAGAGAGGGAGATATGAAGAGGAGCAGTCCTAGGTTGTATCTTTAGGGCTTAAGGAACTTATGCTTGGCCTTCTTCAATCACAAACTTACTCCTTTTTTGAGCTTAAAAGGCTTGTTATTGTCTTGGTCTTTTAACACCCAACATATACTCATAGGTGTTTGGCCTTATGGCCTTATCATTGATTAATTAGGTGAGGTCAAAGAATTTGGTAAAAAATGTCTCATTTTCTAGGGTTAAGGCTCCCACATACCTATATATGACTGTAATCATAGTTGTCAAAATCGCGAGTTGACTCGTACGATTTTACGAGTCAAAATCACGTGAACGATTTTAATCGTATATAAAATCGGATTTGTGGTAAAATCGGGTGAAATCGAGTTTTGACTCGTTAAAATCGGTAAAAT
>CATIWR010098159.1:0-44903 GCA_949677035.1 Omphalea diandra | reverse complement strand
ATCATTCTACTAAAAATTTTTAGAAAACCACGCCCCCCCCCCCCCCCCCCCCCCCCCCCCTCTAATCTTACAGCTACCATGATTATCAACAAGCTTGGTATAACGCTTTTTTCTTAAGACCTTTCAATCATTCCTGGTTCTTTTACTTTATCAAAGGTTCCCATGTCACCTTTTCTTTCTGGTTTTAAGACTGGTGGCATCATTTTGGATGGATTCTCGACATTGTTCCTTCAATAATTAATGAAGGATTTCATTATTTTACTGAAGACAATTAAATACAATCAAGATCATTTGTTATGATTTTAACTATTTTTGGTATTCCTTGGATTTTGACCTAGAATATTAAGTTAACAAATGATTGTCCCAGAGAATGGCATCTCTTTCACAAGGTTCATATTTTATGGAGAAATTTTAATATGAAATGGTGGAATAATCATAAGTTAAATCAAGTAGATAATAGTGTTGTTTCCAAGTGGTTAAGCTCCCAAAACACTTTAGCTCTTTATGTTAGTGTAGAGCAAATGGAATTCTTATCCACTAAAAGCAAATCACAAGCTACTCTTTCTTCAGCTGCTGAAATAAGAAGGAATATAAAAAGTTTCTTTTGAAAGGCTTATTCCAAGTTTCAAAAGAAGATGATTTTAATCATAGTGAAAAATCTTTCTAAGACTTCACACAGGATAACGAAGACGATTGTTATGGTATTGAGTTCTTCAAAGGACTCTAAATTATTATACTTTATCAGTTCAACATATTCTCCACTGCCTTTGTTGGTTACTTTATTTTCTAATATCTTTGTTAGTTATTTAAAGATCACATGTGAGCTACTTTATTTTATTAATTGTAATTATTTTATTAAAATTATAAGTGTTTGAAGTCTGAATTTTAATTTATTTGAAATTCGTGACTCAAATCTATATATAGTTTGTATTCTACTTTGTAAGGTAGGCTTCAAATAACCAAGAAAAACTTATCTAAACTTGCTTCCTTCCTACTCTTCTTGTCCTGTTAAAGTTTTACATAAATAAAAGTATTTTCTTCCACTCTTTTAGAAAATTCTCTTAAATTTTTTTTTTTATAATAGCTTGTGCCTTTTAAGTAATGCCACCGGTTTTGAAACTAGAAAGCAAAGGCAACGTTGGTACCTTTGATAAAGTAAAAGAACCAAGAATGGTTGAAGGCCTTAACATAAAAGCATTATACCAAATTTATTGATAATCAAGGTAACTACAATATTAGGGAAAAATGGCTTAGAAAAGTTTTTCTCAGTGTGGATAGCTTGTTTCCAATATCTTAAGAATCTTGCACTTAGAATAAGAAATCTAATAAGGGTCTTTTTCATCCATAACATATTCAATTTTAGCAGACTTAGAATCAATAAGGATAAATTCATAAAATATCTTATTTTCCTTAGGTTGGGAGAGAAAAAAATAGGTTTAAGGAGGGATGATGTTTTGGGCAACATCTAGGAAAGAGTCTTCTAGAAGTTTTGTTTAACATAACATATTTTTAACAAATTTTTTTTTTTTGAAAATAAGCATAAGTGTTTTTTTGAGGCTTGAGGAAAGGTTTTTCGGGAATAAGATCTCCTAAAATTGCTTGAAGAAGGTTAGAATTAAAAGGACTAGGGTTACAGTGTTGGCCCTAAGCACCAAGAAGGGAGGGTTGAATTGGTATATGAAAATTGAAACAAGAAGATAGGGAAAAGAATAAGTAGAAAGTAGACATAAGATTTATAGTGGTTCAGGTATAAATGACCCTGCGTTCACTCCCCAATTCTCAGCAACTGGGTGTTCCACTATCTACCAATGGTGTTTCAAGCTCACACCAAACTTTACACTTGTGTTTTTGAGGCTCACACAATAACCTTTACACTTGTATTTTTACAGGCTCACACAACAACCTCTCTTAGTGTTTTTATAAGCTCACACTACAACTTTTACAAATGGTGTTTATGCTCACACCAAATAATGTCTAAAAGAATAGAAAAGATTGAGTAGCAAAATTGCAAGAGTTTGGTTACAAAGTTATTAATTCTTTTGCATTTACATATGTTTGGTGAGGTATTTATAGCCTTTACCCACCAAAGAGACATTGCAATAAAACTGGTACAAAATCTTCAAAGTATGCTAGATAGATTTTTTCATTAAATGTTTGACAGTCTTAATTTGTCGTTGCTACTACTCGTTAGCGATCAGGAAATCCAAATTTCATACAAAAAACCCTATTTGTGTCTAACAACTAGTCCATGCGGCAGCTTCTCATTGGTTCACCAAAAAAATATAGTCGTTGTCTTTCACCTGCTCACAAAAGTAGCGATCGCAATTTTTCTTGTATAGGATGCGACTTAGGACACGAATTCCTCTATAAAAAATGATCATCTTCTTCTTTAAGAGTCGCGGTCGCTACCCACAAGTTGCCACTACGATTTTTATCTTTTAATGGTTACCTGAGATACTTGTCAAGCTGTGGTTATGGACTTGATTACCTATTGAGTTACTTTGAAATTCGCGATTGCTAATGAGTCATGACTCACACTGCGAATTCGCCTGTGACTTTGGCTTTCCTTTCTTTGAATTGGTCACTGTAGAAAAATGGCCCACAAATATGTCTATCCAATTTGTCAACCTGCCTTAGTTTAGTTCGCGGTCGTGATACATCAAGTTGCGATCGCGAATTAGGAGACACTTGCTTACTTTAGAGATTTTTAACTCCATCCAACTTCTAATGTAAAGACTAACTAAAAACTGCAAAACAAAACTTAATTTGAAACTTTAGAATTGATCAATCCCCTTTGTCAAGATCAAAAGAGGTCTAAGATTTAGGGTTAACCACCCTAGTCCAACAATCTCCCCCTTTTTGATTTTGACAACATGGATTGATCCTAAGTGAAAAATAATGCAAAAATGTGAAGTTGGAGTATAACATGAATGAATGTTTAAGATGAAAACTTCTAAGAATGGCATTTAATCAATCAAGGGAAATTTCTAAAAAGCTACGCATAATGCTCCCCCTTAACATATGCCATAATTTTCAAGTTAATATTCCCATATATTCCCCTTTAAACTTAAATACTTACTATCTCTCCCCATTTGGCAAGATAAAAAAGAGGGTGTAAGAGGAAAATGAAAAACAATACACAAGAATACTTTTATAAAGGTAAAATGCATCAAACATATAAGACAATGTATTGCAAGTAAACAACTTTTTATTTATATAATTGTGGGATCACAATATTTGTTAAACAAAAAGCATAAAGAAAATAAGAAAAAAATATAAAAGAGCCCTATTCTAGAGGAGTGGAGAATCATCATCATCTTCAAAAGATGCATCCTCTTGCGCTTGTGTTGCTCCCTCAGCTTTATCCCCATCCTCAACTTCGTCTTCATTGCCATCTCCATCTTGCGTATCTTCAAATTTAGTGAAGTCCGAAAGGTGGCAAAGAGGAACTCATAGTTTCTCTTAGAGATCCACCATATCACTATGAAGGTGTGAAAGGAAGAGGAACCTTCTCTTCATTATCCTCATCAGTTTGTCCAACTTTTGATCAATGGTGGCAAGAGACAACTTCGTCTTGGTTTTTGGTTGAGGAGGAGGGACTTGTATTGTGCCTTCTTCAATGTGAAGCCTCTTCCTCTTTGAAGCTTGTGAGGTTTCCATCTTCTTTGCTCCTATTGCACCAAGGGTATACGCATATATGTCCAGATGAATAGCCTTGGCATTTATAAGGTAGGTGAGATCTAGAAAGTTTTAAGATGGAAGGAGCTTCTTGGTGAGGAATTTTTCTTTTTCCTCATTAAGTGCTCTAATAAATATGTAGCTGGTTGTAATGTGAGAGGGCAAGAGAAATTGTTTTTTGGTTTATAACTAATGTGAATCAATTGATCTATAAGGTATCGGTGTTTAGATCGGTTTGTTTTTGAGAAGGCAAAACAAGAATGCCAAGTCTTTTTGAGATACCTTCTCATTGTCATCTCCTTTTGCATTAATTGAAAAGGTGATGATGCGATGAAGGATCCAAAGGGGTAAGGATTTTATGTGTTTGGCTAAGGAAGATCTTAGGTCGTGTTTGGTTTCGATGGAGATTTCTGACCAAAACTCGGAATAGATGAGGTCAAGTGCGGAAATTATGAAAGGAATTTGTTCTCTGACTTATAAGTTGAAAAGAGAAGATAATTGGTTGAAAGTAATGTAAAAAGGATCGCCAAAGGCCCGAAATACTAACCCATATTATCCTGCTCTCGAATCTGCTTTTCGATTCAATTGTATGATGCATATAAATTCTCGTACAACCTCTTTGTATTCGAGTTCATCTCAAAAGATGAACTCGTTTCAGCCCAAATTGGAGAGGAAAACACTTATTTCGGCATTGATACCCAAGGTTTCCAGCATAAAGGTTGAAGGTATCTTGTTTGAGAGAATGACCTTGGAAAAGTTTGCCTTGAATCTATCTTTTTCTTCTTTGGTAACTCCCTTCATGAGATGGAGGGCAGGAGGTGCAGAGGGTTGAGCCACTGTCTTCCCTTTGTTTGCCTTGGAGAGCTTCTTTGGAGCCATAGCAAGATTTGAAGAGAGCTTGATGATTTAGAGAGATTTGAGAGAAAGAGTTTATGTCTAAAAGTGAAGTGATGAAAGTACTGTTGAAGGGGGGGGGTATTTATAGCCTTTGAAGGGGTGTGAAAATGGCTATAAACGGCTAGAAATGGATTAAATGAAGAGAGAAAATGGTTGGCAGTCAAATCACTTAATTGTCTAATTCCCATCTGTGAATTCATGAGTCGCGACTGTGAATTTTGAAAAATGTGAGTAACGGATAAATTTTCCTTGGGAATAGGTGCCTTAACGATCAAATGAGTCTCTAAAGAAAATAATTGAGTTTTGAAAAAATTGTGATCCACAGTACTATATCAGCCACAAATGTCACAAATCATATACAAATACACATGATGTCAAAGATTTTCACTTTAAGGAGCTTCCATCAAGCATTCCCAATTCTCTCTTAATGAAGTTCATCATTTCTTCATTTAGAGGTTTAGTGAAAATATCTGCAAGTTGATGATTTGTGTCAATGAATTCTAACACAACATCACCCTTTTGCATATGATCTCTAAGAAAATGATGTCTAATGTCTATATGCTTGCTCCTAGAGCGTTGGATGGGCTTCTTAGATAGATTGATAGCACTAGTGTTATCACACTTGATAGGAATATGATCAATCACCTTGCCAAAATCCATCAATTGTTGTTCCATCCAAAGGACTTGGGTGCAACAGCAGCCCACAACCACATATTCAGCTTTTGCGATGGATAAGGCAACCGATACTTGTTTTTTACTGAATTAAGAAACTAGGCATTCACCTATAAATTGGCAAGTCCCGGAGGTAATTTTTCTATCAAATAAGTTACCCGCATAATCTGCATCCGAATATCCTACGAGACTGAAAGAAGAATCCCTAGGATACCATAACCCTAAGTGTATAGTGCCATGCAAATACTTAAAGATCCTTTTAATATCATTCAAATGAGAGAGGATTAGAACCTAGCACACATGCAAATACTAAACATGATATTCGACCTAGAAGCAGTAAGATAAAGTAGAGATTCGATCATATCTCGCTATCTATTTTCATCTACCGTCTTACCCAATTCATCTTTATCTAGCTTGATGGTACCACTCATCGAAGTTTTAGCTACCTTACAACCATCCATGCCAAATTTCTTTAGTATCTCCTTTGTGTATTTGGCTTGGTTGATGAAGATCCCTTCCTTGGATTACTTGATTTGTAGACCAAGAAAGAACTTTAGCTCTCTCATCATGCTCATTTCAAATTCTCTAGTCATACACTTAGCAAACTCTTTACAAAGAGACTCATTAGTAGCACCAAAAATGATATCATCAACATCGATTTGAACAATTAATGTATCATGCTTGTATTTTTTGACAAAAAATGTGGTGTCCACCTTTCATTTCTCAAAATAATTTTTTAAGAGAAATGAACTAAGCCTTTCATTCCAAGCTCTTGGAGCTTATTTCAAACCATATAAGGCTTTGTTCAATTTAAAAACATGGTTTGGAAAACAATGAGACTCAAAGCCAAGAGGTTATTCAACATAGACTTCCTCCTCAATAATGACATTTAAAAATGCACTTTTCACATCCATTTGAAAAAGTTTAAAATTCATATGACATGCAAATTCTAAAAAAAATCCTAATAGCCTCTAATCTTGCTACAGGGGCAAAGGTTTCATCATAATCTATGCCTTCCTCTTGGTTGTATCCCTTAGCAACCAATCTAGCTTTGTTTCTAGTAATGAAACCTTACTCATCTAACTTGTTCCTAAACACCCATTTACAACCTATAATTGAGAGTTCTTTAGGCCTAGGGACAAGTTCCCATACCTTGTTTCTCTCAAATTGGTTGAGTTTTTCTTGCATAGCAAGTACTTAACTCTCATCATCAAGAGCCTTATCAATTGATTTTGGCTCAAGTTGAGAAACAAATGGAAGATTATTATCTAAATGATGAAGTTGAGATCTAGTACTTACACCCTTAGATGTATCACCAATGATTAAGTCCTTGGGTAATACTTGGAAAATCTCCAATCTTTGGGTAGATCTTAGCTTGGCTCTACTTGTTATTGATGATATTGGTCTTCATCTACTCTTGATGAATCACTTTCATCTTTATCTTTATCAACTTTTCTTGTAGAATCATCCAATTCCAGCTTTTCAAGATCACCGATAAGATCATCAACAAAAATACCTTTCCCAAGATCAAGTTTACTAGATTCATAAAAAATAACATTCATAGATTCTTCAACTACCATTAAACTTTTGTTAAAAACTCTATATGCCTTGCTAGAGGTGGAATAAACTAAGAAGATTCCTTCATTGGTCTTGGAATCAAATTTCCCAAGTTTATCCTTGGTGTTCAAAATATAACACTTACATCTAAACACTTTTAGGTATGATATCTTAGGTTTTCTACCATTCTATAGCTCATAAGAAGTTTTATTGAGAATGAGCCTTTTAAAAACTCTATTTGCAATATAACATGCAGTGTTAATGGCTTCGGCCCAAAAGTAATTTGGTAGAGAATACTTATTGAACATTGTTTTAGCCATTTCCACTAATGTTCTATTTTTTCTCTCTACAACACCATTTTGTTGTGGTGTTCTATGAGCTGACAAATTATGAACAACTCCATTCTCCAAGCAATAATTTTCAAAGAGTCATTTTGAAATTTCTTTCCATGGTCCCTTCTAATAGAAGATATGAAGTAACCTTTTTCATTTTGAATCCTTTTTGCAAAGCTTTTAAAAATATCAAATGAATCATTCTTATGAGCTAAGAAGGATACCTAAGTAAACCTTGAGTAGTCATCAACAAGGACTAGTGTATAGTGTTTTCCACCTAGGCTAGCACTCCTAGTAGGTCCTATCAAGTTCATATGGATAAATTGAAGAGGTTTTGTTGAACTTACAACATTTTTGGTTTTGTGAGAGGCATGATGTTGCTTCCCCATTTGGCATGGACCACATGTCTTGTCTTTGGAGAAATTAAGATTTGGAAGTCCTTCCACTAGCTTTCCTTTAGATAGGCTTTGAAGAAGATCCATGCTTGCATGTCCAAGCCTTCTATGCCATAACTAAGCTTTATTGCTCATAGACATAAGACACTTAAAAGATTGGTTAGACAAATTGTCCAAGTCAATTGAGTAGGTATTGTCTTTCCTTTCACCTTTGAAAATAACTTCATCATCCACTAATATGGTGACTCAGCATTCCCTAGGATCAAAGGTGACTTTATTACCTTTGTCACACAATTGACTTACACTTAACAAATTATGTTGTAAGCCACTAACTAAAAGAACATTATCAATTAAAGAATATCCATTTTTACTAATGGTTCTAATGTCAATTACCTTACCCTTGGCATTGTTACCGAATGTGATATCTCCACCTTCTTTTTCTTTCAATGCCATGAATAGCTTTCTATTTCCAGTCATATGCTTAGAACATCCACTATCCATATGTTAATTGCTTGATTTTGTGGTTGCCACATTCCTTTACACAATAATAGTAAGTTACCTTTTCTTAGGTACCCAAGCATACTTGAGTCCTTAGGGGTTAGAAGATGAAGGGTCCTCTAATTTGAGGTGAGCCTTCCTAATATAGAAATAAATATTAATGTGTCCAAATCTCATGCAATAATGGCATTGAAGTTTGAACTTAGGAGTCTTTCTCCTATATGCAAATTTAGTATGAATATGAGGACTTCTCATACCTTGGTCATGTGAATGCATGCATGAACATGTATGATGAGTAGGAGTAGAAAATTTTTTATGAGAATGACCATGCTTTTTGTTATACATATATACATGGTTAGCTCTTTGAGTCTTGGCTATAGAGCTTGGGAGAGCCTTCCTTTTGCCTTTAGGCTTAGAAGGCTTAATGTAGAGAGCATTTTTCTTCCCAATTACCTCAATGTTTGATGTTTGAGGTTCTGAAGATCTAACAAATGTGGTATGAGATGATGAAAAGGCTTCATTGAAGCCTAGACCATGTCTAATTAGTGGAGGTCTTTGTGATGTAATCAATGTATCCAAGGCTTCTTTTCCTTTAAGAAACTTAGAGATGGAGCTTCTAAGCTCAATGACTTCTCCTTTTAGAGTGTCATTCTCCTTTCTTAGTGAAGCCATAGAAGAAGATGAAAGAGAAAGACTATCCACTGATTTTGTTAGCTCATCATTAGATGCTCTCAATTCTCTTACAATGTCATTGAGGGATTTATAATCATCCTCTAGCTTTTGACATGTTCTTTTGTAAGATACCATTTGTGACTTGTATTTGTCACATCTCATGGTTAGAGCCTCTAGAAGCTATTTATCTATCTCATCAAATTCAAAATTAGAATGAGAATGAGAAGAAGTACTTACCTCATTAGTAGAGTCTTCTTGTGCCATGAAGCAAATATTGGCAATTTCTCTTTCTTCCTCTTCTTCACTTGACCTATCGTCCCAAGTGGGTGAAAAACTCTTCCTCTTCTCCTTGTCCCATCTATTCTTCTTCTTTAATTTGGGACACTCATACTTGATGTGGCCTTGTTTGCCACATTCATAGCAAGTGACATCATTGGATTTCTCTCTTGGACTAGGAGCTGTTTTCTTGAAGCCTTTTCTTTCTTTTCTTCTCTTGATCAATTCCTTTGTTCTCTTAGAGAGCATTGCTAGCTCCTTTTCTTCCTTGTCATTTTCTTCATCACTAGAGGTGATTTCTACCTCCTTCTCCTTTATTGAAGACTTAAGAGTCAGAGTTCTTCTTTCTTTTTCTTGTTTAGCTCTTTGGGCTCTTAGCTTCTTCATTTGTTCATCCTTTTGCAAGGCCAACTCATGAGTCAAGAGTTTGCTTATCAACACGTCGGTTGGAACCTTCTGAATCTCTAGATTAGACTCTTGTATACTACAAACTCTAACACTAAATTTATCTGAAGGAAGAGTTTTGAGGATTTTTATGTTTACCTCATAGTTGGTGAGAGCTCTTCCAAATTTCTTCATATTGGTGATAATGGACAAGAGCCTATTTGTCATTTCTATAATGCTCTCATTGTCCTTCATCATGAAGAGTTCCCATTCGGTGACATACACCTCCAAACGACTTGATTTGACTAAAGTTGTGCCTTCATGATAGTTCTCTAGAGTCTTTCAAATGGCATATGCAGTTTGACAATGTTGTACTCTTTCAATCTCTTCTCTAGAGAGAGAGCTTAGAAGAATGGCCATTGCTCTCTTATTTTTACCATTTGATCTCCGGTGAGCTTCAACTCATTCTTCTCTTAGGATAAGTTCTTCAAGTCCATCCACTACTTTAGTGGGTAGCTTTCATTCTTTGACAACCACATCCCAAAGGTCCACCACATCTGTGTCAAGGTAGATTTCCATTCTATGCTTCCAATGAGCATAGTCGGAACCATCAAAATAAGACTTAAGATATGAATGGATTCCCTCTTGTGCCATGATCTTTTACTCACCAATAAAGGTTTGTTTGAGTGGTTTGGCTCTGATGCCATTTGTTGGCCCTAGGCACCAAGAATGGGGGTTGAATTGGTGTATAAAATTGGAATAAGAAGATAGGGAAGAGAATAAGTAGAAAGTAGACATAAGATTTATAGTGGTTTGGGTATAAATGACTCTACGTCTACTCCCTAATTCTCAGCAATTGGGTGTTCCACTATCTACCAATGGTGTTTTCAATCTCACACCAAACTTTACACTTATGTTTTTGAGGCTCACACAACAACCTTTACACTTGTGTTTTTGAGGCTCACACAATAACTTTTACACTTGTGTTTTTACAGGCTCAAACAACAACCTCTCTTAGTGTTTTTACAGGCTCACACTATAACCTTTACAAATGGTGTTTATGCTTACACCAAACAATGTCTAAAAGAATAGAAAAAATTGAGTCGTAAAATTATAAGAGTTTGGCTACAAAGTTATTAATTCTCTTGTATTTACATTTGTTTGGTGAGGTATTTATAGCCTCCATCTACCAAAGATATGTTGCAATAAAATTGGTATAAAATCTTAAAAGTATGCTAAATAGATTTTCGCATTAAATGCTTGACAGTTTTAATTCGCAGTCGTTACTACTCATTAGCGATCGCGAAATCAAAATTCTATATGGAAAACCTCGTTTGTGTCTAACGGCTAGTCCACGTTGCAGCTTCTCATTGGTTCACCAGGAAAATATAGTCATTGCCTTTCACTTGCTCACAAAAGTAGCGATTGCGATTTTTCTTGTACAGGACGCGACTTAGGACGTGAATTCCTCTATAAAAAATGATCATCTTATTCTTCAAGATTCGCGGTTGCTACCAACAAGTTGTCATCGCGATTTTCATCTTCCAACAGTTACCTAGGACACTTGTCAAGCTATGGTTGTGAACTTGATTACCTCTTGAGTTACTTAGAAATTCGGGGTCGCGGCTGAGGCATGACTCACACCGCGAATTTATCTGTAACTTTGGCTTTCCTTTCTTTGAATTGGTCGCGGCAAAGAAATGACCCGCGAATACGTTTGTCCAATTTGTCAACTTGCCTTGGTCTAGTTCGTAGCCGCGATATATCAAGTTGTGGCCCGAATTAGGAGGCACTAGCTTACTTTGGAGATTTTTAACTCCATCCAACTTCCAATGTAAAGACTAACTAAAAACTGTAAAATAACACTTAATTTGAAACATTAGAATTGTTCAATTCCCTTTGTCAAGATCAAAAAAGGTCCAAGACTTAGGTTAATAGCCCTAGTCCAACATAGAGGATGACCAAGTTGCAGAAGGTGAAGTAGCAAAAGCAGGTAACAGATCAAAAATTGATAATTTTTTATTGGGAGTGCCCATCTCATAACTTTCAGATAGAAAAATGAATTTATTTGAATTCAACATTTTCCTTGCAAAAATTCTACAATTAGAAAATCAAGCAAGGAATTTGAAATACCTTTAATATATTCAATGTCAAAATCAAAATTACTTAAAATAGTTTGCCATCTAGTGAAAACTTGTTTTGAAATGAAAATTTTAACATATTTTTTTTTAAAACATACTTGGTTGCCGAGTAGTCAATTTTTAAAAGAAATTTCTTATTTACTAAATTATCTTTAAATTTTGCAACACAAAATAATTATTAATTATATATAGTAGAATACTTCTTTTAGATGTCATTCCAAGAGCAAAAATGGTATCTCACTAGAGACTCATTGGTTTGATTGGGAAGGCATTGTTTAAGAATACCACCAAGTCCAATGTCTAAGGCATCAGTCTTAACTATGAAATAGGCATTAACGTGAGGAATCGCTAAGCAAGGAATGTTCTTAACATTCTATTTAAGATCTTTGACAATGTTGGTGTGTTATAAAAACCATGTTGGAGCATTCTTCTTGAGACATTAAAATAAAGGCTTATAAAGTAAGCAAAAGTCATTATAGAAATCAACAACATAATATAAACATCCTAAAAATATTTGTAATTAATTTTTATCTTTTATTTCATTTGAAAATTTATCTGCAAAATTAATAGCTCTATCAATAGGCTTAATAGTACCCTCAAAAATAATGTGACCTAAAAATCATACTTTAGTTTGAAAAAGTTTCATCTTTGGTGCATACACCACTAATCCATTTGTTTGGACCATTTTATAAAATTTTCTTAAATGAAAAAGTGTTGATTAATATTTTGGGAAAAATCAAAACATCATCAGTATAATAATTGAAAATTCTTCACAATCTCTTAAAATATCATTCATAATCCTTTGGAATTTTGACATCATATTCCATTCATAGTGTCCAAAGGGAACATTGAAACCAACTTTGTATCTATCAGATTCATGAATCCAAGCTTGCTAGATACCTGATTTAATGTCAAATTTTGAAAATCTATTAGCATTATACAATCTCTTTAACAAGTCTCTATTATTAGGTATAGGATACTTAATTCATTCAAGAACTTTGTTAAGAGGTTTATAATTAATGACTAGCCTAGGAACTCCTCGTTCGTTTTAGGTTGCATTATTAACATAAAATGTTAAACAAATCTAAGGGGATAATGATTTTTGAATCAAGCCTTTTTTGAGTAAATCATTTATCTCTTTAAGACAGTGAACATGTAGCTCTTCATTTATATGAATATCTCTAGCTTTAGTAGGAATGAATTTTTCATCAAACTTTTAACATAAGGTAAAGTAACAATATGTTTCTTTCTATTCTAAAAAGCATTAGAAATAGTAGCACAAACATTATCTTGAAATAGTTTTTCAATTTCCTTTATTTTATTTTGAACATCAAGTTTAAGTAATTGATCATTACTTCTTAAAATTTGAATTTCTTTTGACAAAAAATTTATTTGTTTCTTTTTATAATTAATAACATTAACATCATGATAAATAGAAGCTTTTTGCAAAAAATTTATTTCTTTGGCAAAAATAGGAGAGACAAACTTAAAAAAGATTTATTTTCCAAAAATGGTTTTAGTGATACCATTTTCACTAACTTCAAAGGGATAAATGAGAGTAGTAAAAGGATTTTCTAAAATAACTCATATTATGAGGTTTTTTGCTAAAATAAATAAAGTTTGGAAATAAACTCCATCACTAGAGATCTTACAATTAGATAACTTATAATTGACATTCAATTTACCATCATTAGTAGTATAAAGTCTTTTAATCAAGTATTCATAATATATAGTGGGAATTAAACCTTATTGGATATTGTTTATAGTTGCACTAGAGTCTATCATTGTAGTTATGATTAAATGAAAATCATTGTTTATAACAAGATTGACAACAACACTCCATTTTTTTATAATTTTTCTTAGTAATAACATTCAAAAACTTTTATGTGGACAAGTTTTCAGGCTTACCTGAAGGAGAAGGAAGAGGTAATTTTGAATCATTTGAAGAGTTAGCTAGAGAATGAGAAACTTCGCTCTAGACAATATTTGAGATCTAATACTTTAAAATTTATTGTTTGATTAAATTGTTTTTAGTTTTTAACTCTAAAATATCTTTCTTAATATTCTCTATTTTCTCCTGTAACTCAATTGTGGTTGGAGGAGGAAAAATCTTTTTACCAAACCTTTTGAAAATATCATTTAAATTTATAACTAATTATCATAAAGTAGGCTTTTCAGAAATTATTTCTTTTAATTTTAAAAGATATTCTTTCTAAGCTTCGAGATTTTCAATTTTTCAATAGCATAAAAAAGAAGTTCAGTATCCTAAGAAGTCCAATATCCTTAGCAATAACATTTATAGTTTTTAAATTACAAATACAGGGTCCTTCACAATCACAAGCTTTTTCAGGTTTAGAAGAAATTTCTTCACTTAAAGATTGTATTGCAAAGATTTCATTAGACTCAATATTTTCATTTTTAGAAGCAGAAGAACTTGATAATAAAAGATTAATCATTTGCTCTATTAGTTTATCAAAAGCATTTATTTTATCTTTCATAAAATATTGATTCTTAAAATGCCCTACTCTTCCACATTTAAAACATACGGGAGCCACAAATTATTTTTTTAAAGAAGATTTTCTTTTCCTTGACTCCTTATTTTTTGAAGAAGAACGTTTTGAAGATTTATAATATTGATCATTAGAATAAGACATTTTTTATTTCTTAAAATTCTTTTTCTTTGAAAATTTTTGTTTATTTTTAGTAAAAGGAGGGGTTATTTTTTTATAACCATATTGAGCACAAAAACTACCTAATTCCTTCCTATTATCATGGAATTCAGATTTTAGCTTAGCATTTAACTTTAAACATGTACAATGAACAAGTCCTTTATTATTATTGATAATTTCACCATAGGTGAGGTGATCATAATTGATGATTCCATTCCCATCTACCCCTTTATTCACAAGCGTACCTTCTCAGTGAATAATTTGGGCAATCCTGAAACAAACCTTTCTTTCTAAAAAGGATGATGATAATTAGTTCTAGAAAATAACTTAGTGAGAAAAACATTTTTATACCATCTATAATCAGACAATATAGGACAAGTAAATTATTTAAAATTTTAGAAAACCTAGCTTGAAAATGATCTGGGTCTTCGATAAAAAATTTTGTAACTGTAAAAATTAAAGTAGCCACAATAACTAACTCATTGTTCTGAAGAGTTCGTTGACCATCAGGCCTAGAAAATACTCTTGTAGGTCTTAAAATACGAGATTTATCATCAACAGAGACATAGTTATCCCACTAACTTTTAAGTTAGCTAGTAAAACCTAAAATGAGTAATTTAGCAATATGGGAATCTGTATGTCCCTTATTCTTATAGGCTGAGGCAGCCATGGCCATCCTGTGCAAAGCATTTAAAATAAGATATTCACTTAAACCATCAATATTCCATTCATAAATGGCATCACCATCATACCTTGATTGGACCATCATGATCTTCATACTGAACATCAAGAGGAGTAGGTTTTCTACAAAAATTCTTTATTTTTGGAAAATCTCTATTATGGAAATTTTGTTAATTGGAAATTATGCTTGGAATTGTTCTTCCAAGTTTTGAATATCATTCAATTCTTCTTCTTTAAAGATCACAAATATCTTGGGTAAAGTGACTGAAGGTGCTTATTGGGTACAGGTGGATTTGAAATATGAAGAGAATTTAACTTTTCTTGTATTTTTTGTAAAATATCTTTATCAAATCCTAATTTGCAATCATCTGATAATTGAGTTGGTTGAAAAAATGGTTTTGAAGAATCAATAAAAGTGAAACTAGGAGAAAAGTAATTTGCCTTAAAAATATTTTGCAACTCAATTCTATCTAATTGGGTAAAAATAGTGTGTAAAATGCAATTAGAATAATCATTTTGATATTGAATATTCTTAATATCTCTTAAAGAAGAAGTTTTCTTATCATCATCAATAATATTTATTTTCTTAAAAGAAAAGCAAATAATTTCTCTATCTTGAAAAGTAATTTTTACTTCTTCAAGAGGAGGGTGAACTCCAGAATAAGCATCACCATAAGTGGTATTCCATGATTGAACAATCCTTTCATTAACATTAATTTCTTTAAATGGAAAATCAATTTTTTCTGTGAAAAATGAAATATTACACATAACAGAATTCATTAACTTATGTTGGCCCTTGTGCACTAAAAAGGGGGGTTGAATTGATGGATAATTTAAATTTGTGGAGGGTAGGTTAGTGATTCATATTTTAAAAGAAGTAGAAGAATAATAGATCTCACAAGGATTTATAGTGGTTTGGCTATTAATTAACCCTAGATCTACTTCCCAACTCTTTTAATTGGGTGTTACATTAATATCAAATGGTGTTTTATAAACTCACACCAAACTTTACTAGTTATGTTTTACAAAGACTTACACACAACCTCACTAGTGTTTCCCAAGGCTAACACTCAACCTAAACAAGAGGTTTACAATCAAAGGCTAACTCTCAAACCCAGATCTAATGGCATTTAATACTCACACTAAACAACAACTTAAATATAAGAAATTGAATGCTAAAGAGTTAAGAAATGAATTAGCAAGAGTTTTGGCCATAATTAATGTTATTCTGTTGCATTTATGTCCATTTGGTGGAGTATTTATAGGTTACTCCTACCAAATAGATGTTAAAGACAAGACTATGCCTAAATCTCTAAAGTGTGCTAAGCAAATTTGTATTAAATGCTTGTCAAGCCATAGTCACTATCGTTACGGGTGTATCATGGTCACTATTTACCCTTCGCTCTAGAATTTGCCTAGTCGCATGTGATATCTTTAGATGTGCCTAAAGGCTATGACACATGGCAGTTCAACATTTGTTCTTTAGAAGGTTAGCCATTTGAGCCTTTTTTTGGTTTTGAGTCTCATGACCACTATCTCAAGGTAGTGACCAGGAAATCAATTATATTGGCTAACTGGACACTATTACTGGCCGCAGTTGCTACTGTCCAATTTGGAGTTCTTAAGTTGGGTTTGTAGTGGTTGCTATGATAATGTTGTGGTCACAATATATGAATTTGTAATTGTTTTGTGACTCATGGCTTGAGCTAGATGGAGCTCTGAAATTCATGTAAACTTAATTAAAAGTCACACTCGCTATCAAGGATGTGATTCTCACTGCAATTGCTACTGTCCAAATTGTGTCCAAGACTTCTCTTGGTAGTAGTGGCAATTTTATGGATAACAATCGCAATTTATAAGCAATTTTTTATTTTCTGATCCTTTCAACTTTTAATGATATTCTGTCATGATTTATGTAATCATCATACTTAGACAAAGCATTAGAACTATTCAATCATGTGTTGTCAAGACCATAAGAGAGTTTGACCTAAGTTTGACTACCTAGTCTAACAATCTCTCCTATTTTTGATTTTGACAACCTTAGATTGAATTATGCAAGGACAACTTATGTAATTCTTTTTAAGTGTTAGATAAGTGTTGTGAGAAGTTGAAATGCTCATGCTCCCTTATGTGTTTAGGCTAAAAGTTAAAATTTATGAATTAAGGAATAGTCTTTTTCATATACTTTGCATACTTATCTCTCCTTTATCAAGATAAAAAAAAAAAGAGATTGATTAACAGGAAAAGAGAAGAAATAGCATAAGTGCAATAAATAGCAATGTCAATCATAATTTCAATGACCAATTATAAGTGTAATTAGTTGATAATTAGAGTAAACACAAATAGGATTTTCATGAAGGAGAAAACAGACATAAATACATTAACATAGCTAAATTGTTTGATCATAACACATATGAGCCTTAGAAAATAAAATGGATAAGAAAAAAGAAGAATGAGAACTAAAGATCTAAAAAACTAAAGATCATTTTCATCATCAAGCTCTTCAGTGTCTTCTCCTTCTTTTTTATCTTCTGGTTCTTTATTTTATAGACTTTCTTTATTTGTTGGCCCTTGAGATGTTTCACTTATTATTTGTATTTGAAGAGTTCCTTCCTCATCTTTATCAATAGAGAAATTAAAGTCGAGTAGGAAATAAGGATCAAGTCTAAGTTTTTCTTAGATCTCTGCTATGTCACTGTGAAGGTGTTTAAGAAGGTTGAGCCTCTTGAGGACTTTTTTAAATAGTTTCGATACCTTGGCTAGAGAAGAAGAAGATTTAGGAAAAGTATAAGAGATTTTAGCCTTCCTTTTACCTTTTGAAGGTAGAGAAGGATGTTCTTAAGATATAACACCCTATTGTGGATCTTTAATGACTAGCATTATTTTCATGGATGTTTGGGAAGCTTTTAGTTGAGCAAGGGTTTGAGACTCAAACAAATAAGCATTAATAATTGGCTTGATGACTTTGGCATTTAGGAGTAAGTGAGGTCTAGCCAATTTTTCTTAGGGTCATGAGTAGGGGTTAGATTGGCTTCAATTTTAGGGGTTAGAGCCCCAACATACCTATATATGGTAGTCACATGAGAAGGTAGGAGAAATTGGCATTTGGCCTTAGGAGAAATTGGCATTTGGCCTTACTCATGTATTCCATTTGGGTAAGAAAAAAATATTCCTATTTGGATGGGCTGGTTGTGGATTAGGCAATACAAAAATGAAAAGTCTTTTTATGAGATATTTTCATTGCCATCCTCCTTACATTGATGGAGAAAGTGATGATGCGATGAAAAAGCCATATGGTCAAAGTCTTGATGTGTTTAGTAATGGAGTTTCTAGGGTACTGGTATTTCTCAATGGAGATTGCTCTCCAAAATTCAGAAAAGATGAAGTCATGGGAGAAGAAATTATGGACGGTATCTTCTTCATTTTGGAAATTGAAGATAGAGTAAAGATTTAGGTAGGTGATAAAGAATGGAATACTAAAGCATTTGAAAATTAAACCATACTCACTTATTGGAGGATTCTTGTTTTTGCTAATCTCTATAGTGTACGTGAATTCTTTAATGATTTCTTCATAGCCCATATTGGCCCTAGTGCACTAAGAATGAGGATAGAATTGGTGGGAGAATAAAAATTTTAGAGGAAAGGTTAAGTGTTTAAAAAAAATTTTAGAGGAAAGGTTAAGTGTTTAAAGAATTTAGAAAAAATAGAAACAACAAAGAGAAGATGTTTATAGTGGTTCAGGTGTTAACAAACCTTATTCCACTCCCTAACTCTTCACAATTGGGTATTTCACCCAAATGGTGTTTCCAAGCTCACATCAAACTTGTATAATGTGTTTTATGGCTCACACATAACCCTGACAGTCTGTGTTTCTTAGCTCACACAAAACCTTACTCAAGTGTTTTGGATAGGCTCACACTTCAACCTTTATAAGAGTTTTGAAAGCTAGGCTAACTCTCAACCTAATTATAAAAGTGTTTAATGCTAACACAAACAATCAAGAATTCAAAAAGAATAAGAAGTTATGAAACAAATTTGCAAGAGTTTGGTTACAATTAATAAAATTATCTTACATTTACATCTATTTGGTGGAGTATTTATAGGCACCATCCAATAAAGAGACATTACTCACAAACTATGTCTAAATCTCTAAGGTAAGTTAGGCAAATTTTGCATTAAATTCCTGTCAAACAAAAGTAGTGGTCGTAATTGGCATTTCATGGTCATGGTTTTCCAATTTGCACTGAGAAGTTTGAAATCGCGATAGAGAATCCTATTTTTTGTCTAACGGCTAGTCCACGTTTCAATGTGCCATTGGCGCTCCAAGAAATATAACCATTGTGTTCCTTTGTTCAACCAAAAATTACGGTCATGATTAATATCCTTATTGGGTGTAATTGAGATCGCTAATTCCTATGTTTGGTAAGGAGAAAACACTTTCTTTGGTTGTGGTCGCGACAGTGCTTCGCTCTCGCAAATTTTTATATTCCAACTGTTGCTTTGGACATTTGATGTGTTGTGGTTGCAGACTTGGCTCCTTCCTTTTAGCTATGAAATTCACGGTCGCAACATAGGATGTGAACACCATCACGAATTCCTCTGTGTGACAATCAAATTTCCCTTGGCTAGATCGCGACTGCGATTTTCTCTATGAATTCTTTTAGCCTAACTTTATCCATCCTTATTGCAAGGTCGTAGTTGTGAATTATAGGTTCCAGACCACAAATTTTGATGTCTTCCTCAAAGTTAGAGATTTAGTCTTCCAACCAACTTCCAATGAAAAACTAACTTATATACTGCTAAAACAACACTTAAACAAAACATTAGTACTAATCAATCTTCATTGTCAATATCAAAAGAGGCTTATGACTTAGACTTGACCAACCTAGTCCAACAGCCTATCTCATCTTTATAGATGAATTAGACCTAACTAAGGTTGCCCAAATAGCCACTAATTTCCTCCTTTAATCCAAGGGCAATGAGAAGATGAGTAAAAGGGATTTTGTTTGCTTGGATTACCTTCTTCTTTTTTTCCCCCTTAAACCAAGCCTTTTCTTCTTGAGTGATGCCTATCATTTTGTGAAAAAGTAAAGTGCCTTTTATAGGGGGTGGGGATGATTAAGCAATCCTCTTCCCTTTGTCTACCTTGGTACCTTTCTTAGGGGCTATTTGATGAGCAGAAGAGAGAAAGAAAAGTTTGAGATAGAGAAAGATGATGATAATATGATTAAAAGAGAGAGAGAGATGAAGTAAAAAGATAAGAGAGGAAGTTAAGTTTAGTTTAAATTAGATGAAAAGAGATGAGATGAGTAAAAAATGGGAAAAATGCATTGAAGAAGGACAAAGCACTATTTGAAGGACAAAACATTTATTGTCCAACAGTCACAAGCAGTCGCTGCTACTATGCATATGTCATAACTGCTAATCTAGAAAATTATGAGTATCGACTAGAATTTTCTAAAAAAAGAGCAAAAGTAATGATTGATTGTGATCATAGAGTTTGAAAACAACAATAAAAGATTCTCAAAGGTAGCAGTCACGATTATGAAGTTTCGACCGCGATTTAGAGAGAATTTTTGAAAAATAGCTTGATATGAAATTTTATGAATATGGCTTATATTCAATGTAATCAAATTAATGTATTGGTGATTAACACATGCAATTGGGCATTGAGAGGCTTAAATGCAAATTGAAGTAACACATCTAGCTCATTCGTCATATAAACATATTAATCAACTAATAAATATGCACATAATAAGATCAATTTTCACCATAGAGAGCTTACATCGAACATCCTTTATTCCCTCTTAATAAAAATTCATCCTTTCTTAATTAAGAAATTTAGTGAAAATATCCATAAGTCAGTTGTTAGTGTCGATGAACTCACACGCCATATTAC
Source organism: Omphalea diandra (assembly GCA_949677035.1). NCBI lineage: Eukaryota > Viridiplantae > Streptophyta > Magnoliopsida > Malpighiales > Euphorbiaceae > Omphalea > Omphalea diandra. The sequence continues at coordinate 24,152 of CATIWR010098159.1, read as the reverse complement.
CACTTTGGACATGATCTCTAAGAAAATGATATCTAATGTCAACATGCTTGCTTCTTGAATACTAGATGGGATCCTTGGAAAGATTTATTACACTTGCATTATCACATTTGATGGGAATATGATCCACGTCTTTGCCATAATCCTTGAGTTATTGCTTCATCCAAAGAACTTAGATGTAACTATAACCTACTGGCATATATTTTGCTTTAGCAGTAGATAAGACAATTGAAACTTGCTTCTTGTTAAACTAAGAAACTAAACATTCCTTAATAAATTGGCAAGTTTCGAAAGTGCCCTTCCTATCCATCAAACTATTAGTATAATCCCTATTCGAATATTTAAGAAGACTAAATGAAAAATTCTTAGGGTACCAATGTCCTAAATGCAATATGCCATGCAAATACTTAAGAATCCTTTTAATCGCATGCAAATGTGATTCCTTAGGGTATGATTGGAATGTAAACAAGCAAACACTAAACATGATATCGAGACTAGAAGCGGTAAGATAGAGGAGAAAGAATCATACGTTTATATTTCTTTTTATCAATAAGCTTACCCGATTCATCCTTGTCTAGCTTGACAGTTGCACTCATTAGAGTCTTAGCTACTTTGCATCCTTCCATGCCAAACCTTTTAAATAAATCCTTTGTGTACTTGGTTTAGTTGATAAAGATACCCTCTTTGATTTGCTTAGTTTTAAGACCAAAAAAGAATTTGAGCTCACCCACCATGCTCATCTCAAATTCCCTAATCATACGCTTAACAAATTCCTCCCAAAAAGATTCATTAGTAGCACCATATATAATATCATCAACATATATTTGCACAATAAGTATATCCATGTTATGGTTTTTCATAAACAAAGTTGTGTCAACCTGACCTTTTTTAAAATCATTTTGTAAAAGAAATGAACTAAGCCTTTCATACCAAGCTCTTGGAGCTTGTTTCTAACCATATAAGCCCTTAGTTAATTTAAAAACATGATTTGGGAAATCATAAGACTTAAAACTTAGAGTTGTTCAACAAACACTTCTTCCTCAATGAAACCATTTAGAAATGCACTTTCACATCTATTTGAAAAAGTTTCAAATTTATGTCACAAATAAATACTAAAATAATTTAATAGCCTTTGATCTTGCAACAGGGGCAAAGATTTTATCATAATCAATGACTTCCTCTTAGTTGTATCCCTTAGCATCCAATTTAACTTTGTTTCTTATTATGAAATCTTGTTCATCTAACTTATTCTTAAACACCCATTTGCATCCTACAATAGGTGTTCCTTAGGCCTAGGAACAAGTTTCCAAACTTTGTTTCTCTCAAATTTGTTGAGTTCCTCTTGCATAGTAATCACCTAACTTTTATCATTAAGAGCCTCATCAATGGACTTTGGCTTAATTTGAGAAATGAAGGCAAAATGATTATCTAAAGTATGAAATTTATCTCTAGTACTTACTTCCTTGGATGTCTCACCAATGATCAGATCTTTTGGGTGATTCTTAGAGTAACTCTAATCCTTGGGGAGTCCTTGAGGTTGGTTTTCCTCTTGTTGATATTGAGATTCTTCAACTTTTTATAGTGGCTCATTATCTTCAAGATCAATCACATTTTGCATAGAAGTTGGATTAACTTCACCTTCTCGAAGTCACCTACAAGATCATCAATAAGAGAACCTTTTTTAAGATCAAGTTTGCTAAACTCATCAAATACAACATTCATAAACTCTTCAACCACCATAGATTTTTTGTTAAACACTCTATAAGCCCCACTAGTAGTGTAATAGCCAAGAAAGATACCCTCATCTATTTTTGAGGCAAATTTTCTAATGTTGTCCTTATTATTGAGTATGTAGCATTTGCAACCAAACACTCTAAGATATAAAAGCTTGGTTTTCTTCCATTCCATAACTCATAAGAAGTTTTGTTTCAAATGTGTCTTTTGAAAACATAAATCACTAATGGCTTTAGCCTAAAAGCAATTTGGCAAGGAATACTCATTAAACATAGTTCTAGCTATCTCTACCAATGTTCTATTTTTATTCTCTACAATAACATTTTGTTGGGGTGTTCTCAGAGTAGGAAAGTTATAAGAAATCTCATTCTCTAAACAATACTTTTCAAAAGATTCATTTTGAAATTCATTTCCATGGTCACTTCTAATAGAAGAATGAAGTAATCTTTTTTTTTGTTTTGAACTCTTTTGGCAAAGCTTTTAAAGGCATTAAAAGTACCACTCTTATGAGCAAGGAAGGATACCCAAGTAAATCTAGAGCAGTCATCAATAAGTATAAATCCATAATGCTTTCCACCTAAACTAGCATTCCTAGTAGGTCTAATTAATTCCATATGAATGAGTTGAAGAGGCTTAGAAGTACTTATAACATTTTTTGCTTTGAAGGATACTTGGTATTACTTTCCCATTTGATAAGGTCCATATGTTTTATCTTTTGTGAACTTGAGCTTTGGAAGACCCTTTACTAGCTCTCCTTTTGATAAACTTTGTATAAGCTCCATGCTAGTATGTCTAAGTCTTATGTGCCAAAGCCAAGACTCATTGCTAATGAAAACAAGACATTTAAAGGATTGGTTAGCCAAATTATCTAAGTCAATTAGGTAGGTATTCCCTCATCTTTCATCCTTAAAGACTACCTTTTTGTAACCTGACATTCTCTAATGTCAAAGGTGACTTTATTAACCTTGTCACTTAATTGACTTACACTTAAAAGATTATGCTTTATTCCTTCAACTAAAAGAACATTATCAATGAGAGAGTAACCTTTCTTACCAACAATTCGAATGCCAATCATGTTACCCTTGGCATTATTTTTAAATGTGACATTGCCACCATCTTTCTCTTTAATGGCAATGTATAACTTCTTATTTCTGATCATGTGCTTTGAGCACCCACTATCCACATGCCAATCTTATCCCCTTTAGTGGCTTTCAAGAATTTTTATAACAATAAAACAATTCATCTTTATTTAGGTACCAAACAAAATTAGGTCCTCAGGGGTTAGACTTGGAAGGATCCTCCAATTTTAGATGTGCCTTCCTAATGTATCAAAAAAACATTTATATGGCTATTTTTCATGCAATAATGGCATTAGAGCTTACTTGTGAGTCTTTCCCCTATAACCAACCTTAGCATGAGTAGGGAGCTTTCTCATACTTTAGTTGTATGAATGCATGCAAGTGCATGAGTGATGAGTAAAAGAAAGGTTTTTATGTGTATGTATGTATGTTTAGATATGCTTCTTTGAGTATGTGTATGCATAATTGGCTCTATGAGGCTTAGCTCTTGAGCCTTAGGAAGCCTTCCTTTTGCCTTTTGACTTAGGAGGCTTAGTGCTTAGAGCACTATTCTTCCCAACAACCTCAATACAAAAAGTTTAAGGTGTAAAGGCTCTAATGAATGTAGAAGGAGAAGATACAGATGAGGAAGCTCCATTAAAGCCTAAATCATGTCTCACTAAAGGAGGTCTTTGAGATACAATAAGAGTATCCAAGGCTTTCTTCCCTTTATGAAATCTTGAGATGAAATTTCTAAGTTCAATCACTTCACCATTTAAAGTGTCATTTTCTTTTCTCAAAGAATTAAGAGAGCATGAAGTTTTTGAAAGATTTTTTAAAGATTTCTTGAGTTCTTCATTAGAAGTCCTCAAGTCACTTACAAGATCATTTAAGTTTTTAAATTCATTTTTAAGTTTTAAACACTTTTTCTTGTAAGTTGTCATTTGAGATTTGTATTTATTACATGTCAAGGTTAGAGCTTTAAGAAGCTTATCATCCATATCATCTAACTCATCAAAATCATGACAAAAGTGTGAAAAAGTACTTACCATATTGGAGGAGTCCTTTTGAGCCATGAAGCATAGGTTGGCAACCTTTTTATCTTATTCTTCCTTACTTGAGCTATCATTCCATGTGGCTATGAATCTCTTCTTTTTCTCCTTGTCCCACTTCTTCTTCTTTTTGAGCTTGGGTCATTTAGATTTAATGTGACCTTATTTTCCATATTCATATCAAGTCACTTCATTATTCTTGTCTTTGAAATTAGGATATGCTCTTTTAAAGTTCCTCATATCTTTTCTTCTCATTTTTTTAAACTTTTTTGGCCCTCCTTGAGAGCATTGCTAGCTCCTCTTGTTTCTTCTTACTTTCATCACTATCACTAAGAGGCAACTTCAACCTCTTCGTCTTTGTTTAAACATTTGGCAGCAAGAGTCTTCTTTTCAACTTTTTCAATTTTAGCCTCTTATTCTCTTACTTTTTTCGTTTCCTTATCCTTCTTTAAGGCTAGCTCATGAGTAAGTAGCTTGCTAATAAGGACATCCATTTGCACCTTTCCAATTTTCAGATTGGATACTTGAATGCTACAAACTTTAGCACCAAATTTCTCAATAGAAAAAGATTTAAGAATTTTAGTATTTACCTTATGGTTGGTGAGAATTCTTCCAAACTTTTTCATGTTTATGATAATGGAAATGAGTCTATTTGTCATGTCAATGATGTTTTTCTTTTTCTTTCATCATGAAGAGTTCTCACTTCATCACATACATCTCCAACCTACTTGTTTTTGTAAGTGCAATGCCTTTATGATAGTTCTCGCGTGCCTTCCATATCCCATGAGCGGTTAGAGAATGTTGCACTCTACCAATTTTCTCTCTTGATAAGAAGCTAAGAATAATGGTCATTGCCTATTGTTTTTCTCATTTGACTTTCTATGTGCTTCCACCCATTCTTCCTTTGGAATTAGCTCCTTACTACCATCTACCACTATGGTTAAAGGATTCCATTCCTTTGCTACAATGTCCCACGAATCTACCACATCACTATCTAGGTAAATCTTCATTATATACTTCTAATGAGTATAGTCGGATCCATTAAAGTAAGACTTGAGGTAAGTATGAATTCCTTTTTGTGCCATGATTTTTTTTTCACTCAATTAAGGCTTTATTTAAGATGAAGCAATGATACCCCTTATTGGCCCTTGTGCACTAGGAAATGGAGAGATTGAATTGGTTGATAATTTAAATTTTTGGAAGGAAGGTTAGTGATTCAAGCTTTAAAACAAGTAGAAGAGGAATAGATCACACAAGGATTTATAGTCATTTGAGTATGAATTAATCCTACATCCACTCTCCAATTCTTCCAATTAGTTGTTCCACTGATATCAAATGGTATTTTGTAACCTCACACCAAACTTTACAACTTGTGTTTTACAAAGGCTCACACACAACTTCACTAGTATTTTCTAAGGTTAACACTCAGCCTAAACAAGAGTTTTATAATCAAAGGCTAACTCTCAAACCCAACCCCCAGTAATGTTTAATGCTCACACTAAATAACAACTCAAATACAAGAAATTTAATGGTTTAGAATTGAGAAATAAATTTGCAAGAGTTTGGCCACAATGAATGTTATTCTCTTGCATTTATGTCCATTTGGTAGAGTATTCATAGGTTACTCCCACCAAATAGACGTTACAAACAAAACTATGCCTAAATCTTTAAAGTGTGCTAAACAAATCTGTATTGAATATTTGTCATGCCATAGTCGTGATTGTTACAGGTGTATTACAGTTGTTATCTGTCTTTCACTCTGGAATTTTCCTAGCCGCAGGCAAGATCTTCATGTATGCCTAATGATTAGGACATGTGATAGTTCGACATTCATTTTTTAGAAGGTTAGCTATTAGAGCCTTTTCTTAGTTTTGAGTTTCATAGCTACTATCTTAAGGTAAGGGCACAATATCAATTGTGCTTGCTTACTGCATGCTACAGCTTGCCAAAATTTCCACTGTCTAATTTGGAGTTCTTGAGTTGGGCTTGTAGCAGTCATTATGATAATGTTGCGGTCGCAACATATGAATTTGTAACCGTCTTGTGACACATGGCTTGAGTTGGATGAAGCTCTAAAATTCATCCAAACTTAATTGAAAGTCATGTACGTTATCAAAGACACAATTCCCACCATAATTGCTAATATCCAATTTTTTTTCCATGACTTCTTTTGGTAGATGTTGGTTTTTATAGGCAATTTTTGGTTTTGTGCTCCATTTAACTTCCAATGATATTCTATCATGATTTCTGTTATCACCATACTTAGATAAGGCATTAGAAGTATTCAATCATGTGTTCTGAAGTTCAAAAGAGAGTTTGACTGAGGTTTGACTACCTAGTCTAACAATTATTATATTTTTATCTTCAAATATTTCTTTATTCGTCATTAAAATGAGTAACAAACTTGTTCCATTTATCTTTATTGTAACCTTGAGAAAGCTTTTTTCTTAACATTTCTTTATCAATTGAGAATGGTTTGAAATCATATTAATAGTTGAAAATCCTCCCATTTGAGAATGAGATGGAGACAACCTTTCAGGAGCAGAGGAGATAATATCATTATCATCCTCATACCTTTTGTTTGCTTCTTTGTAAATAGGCCTCGGGATAGTATTTGAAAAATTAACTTATTAAAGTTGAGAGGGAGCCTCTCTGGAATTGAAAATAGGAGTAGAATTTCTACTAGATGGACTTCTACTAAGTGGAAGTCTAGAGGTAGACCATCCACTATTTTGAAATTCAATAACATTAGAATAAAAAGGTAAAAATTCAACACAGATTAACCCATCAGAATTTTCAAAAATATTTGAAATACTAGATCCAAATTTTATAGATCTAGGTATTACAACATCATCAAGATTCTAAGTTCTCGTTTGGCTAAGTGCATCCCACCTAAGCTTTTTGGGAACATGGATCTTATTATGTTAAGAATTAGCTTCAAAAACCAAAATTTCATTTTTTGAAAATCTACATTTAGATCTAGGATCTATGGTGGTTGACATAACCTTATAATAAACTTTATAAATAACAACAATAGACTTAGAATTAGTAGGAAAATCAATATTTTTCAATTTGATAGTTAAAGTTAAACTATTTAAAATTTTAACATAAAAAAGATATATTGAAAAATTAGGGTAATAATTAAAATAAATTAGTCAATTGGCTAAGTTGCACTCAGCCATAGCCAAAATAGAGTTTGAAAATGATTTGTGCCTAACATCACGTAGGCAAAAGAATACTGGAATATCAAGACCAAGCCTAAATAAAGGTTTAATAACAACCTACACCATACCAAGATGAATATATTTATATTTTTCTCAAAACTTTAATATAGCATTTGGAGAGTAATTGAATATTTTCATGCTCATGATTTAAATAAACTGCTTCCTCAGTTTGTTTAATTGAATAATCAGACATAAAATCAAAAGATCCAATTTTATAAATAGTATTTATATCTTTGTTAAGAATAGACCAATTTTGAAGTTGATTTTTTTATCTAAGAAATACTTACTTCTTCATATTTTAAATTAGCATCAGAAGAAAAATCTTCTAGCATGGACATATTAGAACAAGAAAAGGAAGAAGATGTCTCACGAATATATTTGAACAGGCAATTCATTACCTTAAGGATAACAAGCTTTGCAATGGTTGAGCGACCAGCTAATCAGACCACCATAATAACATGGGTATAAATCGACTGACCAACATTAATCAACAGGCTAACCAACACAACCACAACACAGTTGTTACTCAAGGCCAGTGAAACATAATTTAGGGTTTTGGCTTTGATACCAAAAGGGGTGTACACTATTATATAAAAAATTTTGAGATAATTTTCTAGAAGAGTGGAAGAAAATACTTTTATTTATATAAAATTTTTATAAGACAGGGAGAGCAAAAAGGGAGTAAGTTCATATGGATTTGCTTTATAAAACAAAATACACACTATATATAAACTTGAGTCATGCTTTTCAAACAAATTAATAGATGAACTTCAAACACTTATAATTTCGAACACAACTATAACTTAAAATAATTGCAATAGACAAAATAAAATAGCAAACATGTGATCTTAAAATAATTGGTAGAGATAATGGAAAATAAGGTAACCATCAGAGGTAGTGGAAAATATACTAACCTGGTAAAGTATAATAATTTAGAGTCCTTTAAAGAACTCAATATCATAACAGTCGTCTTTGCTATCCTATGCAAAGTGTTGTGGAGATTCCTCACTATTATTAGGATCTTTGTCTTTTGAAACTTCATATCAGGCTTTCAAAAATCATTTTTTATATTCTTTCTTATCTGCAGCTGAAGAAAAAGTAGCTTGTAATTTGCTTTTAGTGGATAAAAATTTCATTGATCTACACTAGCATGAGGAGCTACAATGTTCTAAGAGCTTAACCATTTGGAAACACCACTTTTATCTGTTTGGTTTAACTTATAATTATTCCACCATTTTTTATTAAAATTTCTCCATAAAATATGAACCATGTGCGAAAGATGCCTCCCTTAGGATAGTCATTTATTAACTTAAAATTCTAGGTCATAATCCAAGGAATATCAAAAATAATTGAAAATTATAACAAAGGGTTTTAATCACATTTAATTTGTTCCCTAAAATAATGAAATCCATCTTTAACTGTTGGAGGAGCAATATTAAGGAATATATATATATATATATATATATATATATATATATATATATTCGGTGTAAACGGAGAATATCGAGACAATTTTAGTTTGTTTCTCAGTTCAGAGACACCTAAATCTCTAGAACTGTCCCATTTAATTTACTTGGTCTGATCCGAGTTCAGGGTTTTATAGTAGCTTCAGAGATTTTTTCAGTCCAATACTGGTCTAATCCGATGTTTGGGTTGGATTTCAGAATCTTTGCATCCTATGCTTAGCCCTAATTAAAAATGATGAAGAGATATAAAATGAAAGATGCGAAGTCATAAGAGAATGTAAGTATAAGTTATGATGCATAAATATGTATATGTAAAAAATGATAATTAAGGAACATGAATGAATGATGGTATTAAAGGTTTAATAATGAATAATATATCAATATCCCATGTGGAAGAAAGTTATATTAAAGGATATGTTAAAAGGAACGAGAAAAGATTATGTAAGCTAAGGTAAAAGCTAGAGTTTAGTGCATCATCTTTTGATGGCTACTAAGGCATTTAAGTATGTTTAATATGTGATTAAATGACATTTTAATGAAATACTTTAGATGTATTTTACATGTTTGATGTTGTTATTTTGAAGTGTGTTGAAGGAAGAAACAAAAGATTGGAAGCAAAAGCTTCCAAAAAGTTAAAATGCTCTATCTAGGCATTTCAGTTTTTTATACCTTTTTGTTCATTATTTTCTACCTAAACACAACTCTAACTCTATTTTTATTAGTCTCCATGCCTAATGTTCGCATTTGAAGTGTATTCTGGAAATGAACAAAGCGTGAAAATGTGGACTTTTTCTAGAATACTCTACTTACAAATTTTAGTGTTTTGACACCCCTTTCTCTTTATCTTCTACCTAAACATGGTTTCAACCAATTTTTCCAATAGTTTTTAATAGTGATAGCAACAAAGAGACTGTCTCAAAACTCCTTTTCCATCTATGGCTATCAAATTCCATCTATGGCTATCAAATCACATATGAAGAAATCAAGTAGCTTAACATATTTTCTCTATCTTTCATGCTTAGTTCCATGATTTCCTATTTCTTAATTCACATATATATGTTTTATGTTTAAATAAGTATATTTATGATGTATTTAGGCTATTTGGTCATGAGAGAAATGAAATTTGGTGTTAGTATGTTGTGAAAAGTGATGTTGTCTTCAAAAGGAGTCTTAGAAGTGATTGTAGTATGTGGACTATTTCTTTTAGTTCTTGATAAATAATGATTAATTACATGTTAATTTTTATTCAAGTATTCATTTTTTATAATGAAATTGAGCTTGAATGTTGTCTTACACCTTGGTTAAACTAAAGGCAATATTAATGTAGTATTCAATTGAAGCATTGAAAAATATATATGGATTAATTATATAATTTTTTATGATTATTGACTTCTTAAATATTAATTGACATCTTAAACTTCTTGTTTATGATGAGAATTGAGGCTTGAATGATGTTTGACACCTTTGTTGTATTTGAGTTAGATATTGATATCTTAGTAAGGTTATGATTGTTCATTATGTAAATAAGTATTAATTACAAGGATAATTGATGTAGTTTAAGTTCCTTAATATTATTTGAGTTTTTAAATGTTGTACAACATTATAAACTTGAGGTTAAGTTTTGAAGGATGTCTTACATCCTAATTAAGGTGGAGTTAAATATGGATGTCTTAATGAAGATATGGATGGATTATGATAAAGAATGAGTATGTTGATGAATTTAGAAGTATAAATTGATGATTATGAAATAAGTTAAGGATTAAAATTATGGATTACTATATGGCTAAATGGTGATATTAATATTGATACTATGAATCACATAAAACAAAAATGGTGACAATGAGCTAAGTATGAAGGTTAATAATTAAGTTATAAGTTAAAGCTAATGAAAATTATGTTTGCATGTTTAATTGATGTTTAAGACTTCATTTTTCCTATAAGGACTTTTGCTCTATTATGTTATATGTTATGTTTATGTTATGTGTTCTATATATGAGTTTGAGTAATTCTTCATATTTTAGATGTTATAGTAATAATATAATATATGTCTATATTTAAGCATGTGTGTGGGTAGGATAATTAAGAGTAAGCAAAGATAAAGCTAAAGGTAAGTAAGGCTCAAACAAAGAGATAGAGAAAGAGCAAAGCCAAAGCAAAAAACAATTATGGCTAACAATGAAAGGTGAGGGATTTTAGTTGCTTTTTGTTAAAATATGGATCACGTTGCCCATGATAGGTCAACCTACATACATTCAATGAAAAAAATATGTTACAGTAGATAACTATTAGTAGTAGTTACCACATACAAATATAACTCCTTGATAACTACTAGTAGCAGCTATATATGTTATGTCAATGGGGAGAATGGTTGGAGAATATGTGACCCCAAGGCATCGGTCTCGCTCCTCCACTTAGAATGATGTGTTTTGCATGATAATAAAATAATGACAAAACCTTGACAGGTTCTATTGTTTGTACTTTAATGTTTATGTATCCTATAAACAAAACCAACGAAGCATAATGAGGGAAAACAAATTCAACGACCATTAAAAATTCACAATAGGCATTGAACAAATTCCAATGGCATTGAGAAATTTGAAATGGGCATTGGAAAAGTGCTCTAATTTGAGCTATGCTCTTTAGAGCTCACAACGAGTGTTGTCCTTTCATAATGGACATTAGAGAAATGTTGTAGTTTAAGCTATGTTGGACCTCACAATTGGCATTGCCCTTTCGTAACAGACATTGAAAAGTACTCTAATTTGTGCTACATCTTTTGGACCTCCCAACGGTGTACACTCAAACAATCAATAAGTGTTAAGATGTTCCCAACGGGTATTGTAAGATCTTCAACAAGTGTTAAATCAATTTTGCATAAAGCTCACTTTTTGGAAATCAACAATAGGAGTTGATTATATTTCCATGGGCATTAAGGCCAAAGCCAAAAAACCATGGAAGGATGAACAACGAGTGTTAGGACTATCAGTTACTAGATCAATAGGCATTGTTACTTCTAATGACTAGTTTTGTAAAAAAGTTGTTAGACTAAATACCAACTATTTCAATGGCTAGTTTGGCATTTGACTATATAAGGAACATTTTTGAAGATTAAAAAAGGTTAGAAAACTTTGAAGAACAATTGTAAACAACATAGAACATTTAGTAAGTTCTTTGTGCAAACCTTTTGGTATTGTTTTGATTTAGGTAGTGTGAAGGGCTAAGACAAGCTTAAGCATATTGAATGATATGGATGCGGAAGGCTTAGCCACATAAAAGTAAACTGTTGAAAAGCCAGACTTGAGAAGAAGGACAAGGCGAAGAAGAAAGCCTATAAAGTCACTTGGAATGATTCTAGTATATCTAAACCAAGTAAGAATAAAGAAGATTCTAGAAAAAGGAAATGTTGTCCCTGAGCCTAGAAAAAAGAAAGGTTGTTCTTAAGCCTACAAAAATGAAAGGTTGTTCTGGAGCCTGCTACATAAAGAATAGAAAGGCCTACGTGAAAGCTTAGGGAGTGGAGTAGGCACATTGTCAGACCCATATAAAACTTTATATTGATTTCTATTTGTTGCTTTTGTCAAGTTTGTTTTTGTTTTTGTTTACAACCCAATTCATCCCCCTCTCTTCGGTTACCTCATCTCCATCCAAACCAATAATATATACAAAAAATAATGTACAAAAATGGTGTAAGAGAGATACAAAACATACTAAAAGAAAAATGGTGGATAATCTTCTATTCTCTACAAAAGAATATTTAGGTTGTGAAAAGGAAAAGGTTTCCTTGTGACTTCTTTTTCATACTAGTAATACAAAATATCAATCGTTTGGAAAATTCGATAGGAGAAACCTGTAAGTTTTATTAGTTTTTTTATTGTTTAGTATTCTTCATTTGTATTAGAGTTTTTAGATTTTTATTCTAATATGAAAATGTGGATTAATCATGAAATAATGATATATATATATATATATATATATATATGAAAGGCCTTAATCATAATATGAGACAACACTTAAAAGAAATGTCCAATATGATTAGTGGGTTTAAAGAACCTGGCCATATCCCTACTGATGAACAACAAGTTCAGGATGTTATTCGATCACTTCCTCATAGTTGGGAGCATATGAAGGTGTATCTTACTCACAATGAAAGCATCAAGACTCTTAATGATGTTACACATCATGTGGAACTAAAAAAAGATTGTATTGAGGCATCGAGGCCTAATACTGATGTGTATATGGTTAGCTCAAGCTTAAAAGGTGGGAAGAGCTTTAAACGTAAGTCATATGGTAAGTATACAGAGAAGGGATCCAAAAAGCACAAAGTTGGGCATCCTAGACATAATAATGATAAAAAGGCAAAAGAAAATATGACCCATCCTAAGAAGAACAAAGCTAAGGTCAAGTGTTATAGTTATGGCAAAAAAGGTCACTTTGCTCTTAAGTGTAATAAGCCAAATAAGGTACAAAATTTTAAAACACTTTCAAAAGTTTCTTACATTTTTGTTTGAAACTAGAAGAAGATCGTATTGAGGCATCAAGGAGTAATATTTAAGTGTATATGGCTAGCTCAAGCTTAAAAGATGGGAAGAGCTTCAAACGTAAGTCATTTAGTAGGTACAACGGGAAGGGATCCAAAAGGCACAAAGGTGGCCATCCCAGACATAATAATGATAAAAAGGCAAAAGGCAATATGGCTCATCCTAAGAAGAACAAAGCTAAGGTCAAGTGTTATAATTATGGCAAAAAAGGTCACTTGCTCATGAGTGTAATAAGCCAAATAAGGTACAAAATTTTGAACACTTTCAAAAGCTTCTTACGTTTATGCAAGTGCCTTTTATGTTTCAAATTCTATTTTTTTTAATTAAATCTCATCCTCTATAGACTGTAGACTCAGGTGCTACAGACTATGCAGCTAAAGATTGTGACGTGTTTGTTGAATTTTATAATCCCATATGGACCAAAATGGCTTTATATGGAAAACAACTCTCGAGTTGACATTAAAGGAGTTGGCACCTACAAGTCGAATATGTGAGGTGGTTGAACTTTAATCCTTCATGATGTTTTATTTGATCTAGAAACTCAATGAAATTTAATTTCTATTATTATTCTAATGTAGTTTAGATATGCTTTGAACTTTTATGGCCCTTATCTTAAAGTTTTCTTCACAAAAACATTTTATGGATCTGGTTAATTCTTAAATGGTTTTATGGTAATGGACATGGATAATGTTCCATATTGTAATAACCATAGTTTTTCTCTCATCACACCTTTAAATGTTTCTAACAATGATGTGAATACTTGGCATGCAAGACCAGGTCACATAGGATAACAAAGAATGAATAAATTAGCAAAAGAAAGCTTATTTGGTCTAATTGAAATGGTTAATCTATCAACTTGTGAAAATTGTCTAGTGGATAAAATGGCTAGAAAACCATTTAGTAAAGGAACTATAGTTGAATTTCCATTACAACTAATTCATTGTGATATTTATGGGCCAATGAATGTGAAAGCCTAACATAAAGGTGTTTATTTCATCACATTTAAAGATGATTATACATGTTCTATTCATGTTTATTTGATTTCTCACAAATTTGTAGCTCTTGAGTGCTTTAGAAAATATATTAGTTTAGTTGAGAATCAACAAGATAGAAAGTTTAAAATGTTATGAACTAATTGAGGACATGAATATTCGTCTGATAAGTTTAAACAATGATGTGATGAAAAGGGAATAGAAAGATAGTTAACAATTTCAGGAACTCCTCAATAAAATGGAATAGCAAAAAGAAGAAATCGAACTCTTCTAGAAATGGTTAGGTTAATGATGGCCCAAGCAATTTACCTATCACCTTCTAGGGTGATACAGTATTAACTACTACCTATATACTTAATAAAATGCCCTCTAAATCGATAACTTCCACTCCTTATGAACTATGAATTAAAAGAAAGCCTGATTTAAGTAATTTAAGGCCTTAGGGTTGTATGCATGAACCAATTCAGCGACATGGAAAATTAAGTCCAATAGGAAAGAAAAGTGCATTTATAAGATATTTTGAACATTCTAAAGGATATGTATTTATTGGTGAACAATTAAGTAGGAGTTTAATTGAGTTTGAATCTCAGGATGCTAATTTTCTAGAAAATGATTTTCCAACTAAGGGTGAAATCAATCAAACTTTATCTCTTTATAAGAGTAGAGATCAAGACGATTTGATTATTGCAAATCATTTGATGTATATAAAAGATGAATAGCTAATTGTATCTCATCCAAGTGGGACCAAAATAGTAGATAAATCTGTTAAATCATAAATTAGGCATAGTAATCGAGGATTAGTTCCAAAACTTTATTTTCCTATTGATAGGGAAACTTTTATGATTTCAATGTAAGATGATAAAGAGCAAAAGAATGTTAAAGAAGCTTTTGCTTACTCTATTAATAAAAAGTGGCTAAAGCAATGGAAAAGGAGATGAAGTTAATGAGATCAAACAATGTATGGGAATTGGTTGATCTTCCTAGATGACGCAAAATGATTAGGAACAAATGGGTTCTCAAAATCAAGTGTAAGGTTGATGGTTGAATTGAAAGATACAACGCACACCTTATAGCCAAAGGTACAAATAACAAGAGGGAATTGATCATGAGGAAACTTTCTCCCTTATTGTAAGATTTACTTCCATTTGTTTGATTTTAGCCATAATTGCGAGATTAGATTTAGAGTTACATCAAATGGATGTTAAAACTACTTTTATAAACGAAGAACTAGAAAAGGAAATCTATATAGTAATAGGTTTTATTGTTGAAGGTCAAGAGCATAAATATATGTAGATTGTTAAGATCAATTTATGGACTTAAGCGATCTTCTAGATAGTGATAATTGAAATTTCATCAAGTAATTATTTTATATGATTTTACTATTATAAATGAAGAACATTACGTATATGTCAAAAGATCTCAAAATAAATTTGTGATTATATCAGTTTATGTAGATGACATACTATTTGGTTGGAAATGATAAGGAGTTTTTACTATCTATGAAAATATGGTTGTCCTCTGATTTTAAAATGAAGGACATGTGAAGTTGCCTATATACTAGGCGTAAAAATTACCAGGGATCACTCTAAGAGTATGTTAGCTCGTTCATAAAAGTCATACGTCAAGAAAATCCTTGAAAGATTTCATACAAAAGATTGCAAGCCCATTGATACTTCTATTATAAAAGATCAAGGTCTAAGTTTGAAACTATGTCTCAAGACTCCATAAGAAAACAAACAAATGGTGAAAGTTCCTTACTCAAGTGTTATTGGAAGTATAATGTATGCCATGATGAGTACAAGGCCTGACATTTGCCATATTGGTATTTGCTATGTTGTTGGAATGGTAACTAGATATCAATCTAATCCATGACAAATCCATTGGAAAGCCATCAAAAGGATACTTTGATATCTCAAGGGCACTATAGACTATTGATTATGGTATCAAGAAAATGATCCTCATTTTGCGGGTTATACAAAAGCTGATTAGAGAGAAGATTTAGATGAGCGAAAATCAACCACTGGATACATTTTCTTACAAAATAATGGAGCAATTTCATAAATTAGTAAGAAACAATCATGTATAGCTTTATTTACGATGAAAGTTGAATTTGTGGCATTTTCAACAGCAGTGCAAGAAGTTGTTTGGCTTAAGAGTTTTTTCAGTCACATGGGAATAAGTAAAAGAAACATCAAATTTAGTATTAGTGAATACCGATAGTCAATATATAATTGCATTCACAAAAGATCCCAAGTTCCATTTAAAGACTAAATACATTAACATCAAGTATAATTTTGAGAGAGACATGGTTGCACAAAATGAAGTAAGCATATAATACATATGTGCATACAAGATAATTGCATATCTATTCACTAAAATCATATCTAGAGATATTTTTAATGGTCATGTTAGATCTCTAGAAATGCATAGATTGCAATGTAAAAAATAAAAGTATGTCAGACAGGTATGAGATTGGCCTTCTTACACAAGCAATCGCCTAAGTTGAGAAAAATTTAAACTTAATTATATAAGTGATAATAAAGAGCTTAAGTTTAAATATAAATGTCGTTAATGTATAAAATAAGGAAAAATATCATTTGAGTTAATCAAAGTGACTACTGTAAAACATCACTTTATCTATCTTGTTGCCAAATTGGAGTTCTGATGAAAATTAGAATGAGTATGTAAATGGACTCAATTTCAGATATCGACTATGTCTGAACTATAATTTGTATAGTATTTAAGGAAAGACATACGCTCTATGAGAAAGGAAAAAATATTGTAGCATATGATTCATACCATATTTGCAAAATTTGACCAATAAGGGTAATGAAGTATAAATCTCAAATTTATAATGGTGTGAGATCCTTGAGATTAAAAAAAATCTCAATTTTGGTACCCTTATTACTCTTATGTGTTTCTCAAATTTTTTTATTTAATATTTGGTATCTTAAAATGTTACCAAAAAATTATAAGTGATTTTATTTATTGAAACACTGTTAGAAAAACAAGTTAAATAAAATTGTGAGATTCAAAAGAAGGGAAAGATCATTTTTCTATGATAATTATCACACTAAATTATATTCACAGGTCGACCAATTATATTTATCTTTATGTTAAATATAATGATAAATATAAGAATATAATTATATAAATGAGATCGTGAGAGAAAAAAGTGTGATAAATGATCTAGGGTATAACATACAAAACATACTTAAATATATATTTTTAATCTTTTAGAGCATATATATACTCCTGCTAGATAAATATTAAGCAAGCTCTTGGAGTATACTGGTCATGCGATTTATTTATCAAGTATGGAATTATGTAGAGATAAAAAGACAAATTGATCCCATCATGTGTAAGTGGGAGATGTTAGAATATGGATCGGGTCACTTATGACGGGTCAGTCTAGATCCATTTAATTAAAAAAATGTGTTGTAGTGGATAATTGCTGGTAGCAGTTTCCATATATAAATATAACTATCTGGTAACTGCTAGTAATAGTTATATATCCAAAAAAATAACGTACAGAAAGGGTGCAAAAGAGATACAAAACTGACTAAAAGAAAAACGATGGATAATCCTCTATTCTCTACAAAAGAATATTTAGATTGTGAAAAAGAAAAAACTTTTATGTGCGATCTTTTTTCGAAACTAGTAATACCAATCATCTATCATTTGGAAAAATTTGGTAGGATAAACCCATAAATTTCATTAGTTTTTCTTATTGTTTATTATTCTTCACTTTTCATTATTCATTGCATACATGTATAAGTTTAAATGCACAGGACATATAGTAGGCCAAGAAATATTAATATAAAAGTCATATATATTTTTATGAATGAAATGAAATGACATGATATAAATGTTATACTTAAAAGTCATGTGATGTGAGGGTAGTTCAGTGGAGAAGTGAGAATACAAAGAGTCAGCTAACTATGCAAGAATTATAACCTATATGAAATGAATGTAACATGATGCATGCATGACATAGTTAGTGAGGAAACTCTCTGTGTAAGCGATAAGTATAAGATATAATTGGTGAGGCAACTCCCCCAAGAGCACACGATTGGAGAGAACTTCCCTATGTGAGAAAGATAAATTAAACCGATAAGAGATTCTTATGGACTTGATTATCCATGTATATAATTTTTAAATGATGTATGTAGACATGTAGTTAGAGATGCATCCACATAAAAGCATGTAAGCATGCATATGGACAATATAAATCCCTTACTAAATTTTCCATAAAGAGCTCACCACCCACATATACAAATTATTTTATAGGTTAAGCATAAGAATGATGTTATGGATATATGTTTGAGGGTAAAGGTTAGAGATAAAGTTTTAAGTTATGTATCACATATTATTAAGACACTATATTATTTTTTCATAGTTGCCTACAGTAATGATGTGTATGTATAATTTAAAAAAGTAATAAATATATTAAGCAAAATTTAAGTTATATCCTATATTCTTGGTAATCTTTACAAAATCTAAATTATCAATAATGTGCACATGTCTAAGGTTAATGTAATGTAAATGAATTATGATTGATGATTAATGGAATGATATCAAGGCATATACTAAGATTTATAGCCCAAGTGAGATAAATATTAAATGCTTATGATAATGGAAAGAATATTATGGCTAGAGTGACCTTAAGTGGACCCATAATTCTAGGATTGTCTAAATAGGAGAATTTTATATTCAATGATAAGCCTTTAATGAAAATAAGAAAAAGAAAGCATAATAAAAAATCCATTATCCATCATATCAATATTGTGCAAATATTTTTATCATTCTCATCTTTATTATTTTTTATAGAATTCTTTTCTATTAACAAAATTAACCAAAGACTTTGTAACATTTATGAAATTAACACATGAAAATGAAATAAAATGACAACTAGAATGATTAAATTGAAACATAAATTCACTAACACGATAAATAACAAATCAAATACCTACATTTTTTTTTACTTACTATATAGAACTATGTATAAAAGTTAGATGTATAATTGTCATTCCTCTAATTAGAATAGTGAAAATATAATTAGTTATATTTTACTTTCTTTTTTGCATAAAAGTATACATTTTTGTATTTGACTTTTGCTTTAATTAATCCAATTTGCTAATCAATTTAAATGATTCGATTTAAATTATTAAAAATATTTAAAATTTTTATTTAAAAATCAAAGTATGAGTAGTCTAATCCATCTTAAAATATAAAAAAAAATGATCCAGACTCTCACAATTCAAAGTGACATGATACAAATCTGCCAGACTAATTTACTATCTCTAGTTTTCAGCATTAGGGTTCACTTGGAAATTAACATTAAAATTTAGAGCTAATTTTCTATTTCTCTATCAATATAGGAGCGCCTTAGAAGCTGAAGTAGGATTGCCAACACCAGAACCCTAATTAAATATATGTAATTCTCAAATCTTTTATAATGAAGAACTTTCGGAGAATTTTGGTGACAAATTGCTGATATGGACAAAATAAAGTAAAAAAGTTATAATTTTCTGCCACAGGATTGCAACCATACTCATTATCAAATATCAGTTATCTAGCTAAAAGCAACTAATCCTATATGCGGTTCTTAAACAGGAAATTAACATTTCCAGGAGAATCAGGATTCCTCCAAACAGTAGTCTCAACTTTAGGAATAATTTTTTTCGCCATTTTTTTTCGAGAACCGCCTAAAGTTCCAATTGGCAACTCTACACCATCTGCAAGCATCCGTAGTAAAATTTTTGCTATATTTTTAGTGTCATCAATCCCAAGATGATGACTTCCCTGCATTGGTATTTTCAGCTGCTCCATCATTGTCCTCATTCCCCAGGCCTGTCATCCATAACCATACAAAAAACATGTATAAAGAAAAACAATCACCACATAAGAAAAACTAAAGATTAAGGAACACCTCTATAACAACACACTGATGAAAGCCAAATTGACATCATAAAAACAGATACAACCCACCGTCCAACATCAACCAAAAACAATGACCAAGGTCCAGCACCCAAAACGAGAACAGATGCAGTAAATGGAAAGAAATTCAGCATTCTAGTTTTGGTTCATTATCATATTATTCGTTGGTGCTCTACAAAACTGATTTGATTTTACTCAATTGTCAACAGAACCCGACCAAAAGTACACCCTCAATTATTAATTTTTTATAAATCAAAGTAATAATTTTAAGCTCTAAGATGCCAATTGAAGACTACAGGTGATGTTTTATCAGACACAAGATTCAAAAACATAATGGAATTGTTGGAATTTTTTTTATGTGGGCTAATATTAATTATGAGTTTATTTTAATTATTTATAAAATGCACTGAATAATATAGTTTATTGATTTGTGGGAAGCCCAATTAAAATGTGATCAATTAAGTTATTTGCTTGTGACACCTTTGTGGGCCGATATAGAAGACGGTCAGTGTAGGCATATTTTACCATGAACCTATGATGGGTGAGTCTGTTAAAATTATTATAAATAGGTTAGGTCTCCTCTCCTGCCTTCATAATGTTTGACAACCGTAGTTGCTACACCCATCGTAGCCATTTTGTGGGAAGGTCAAGGAGAGGGAGACTTAGCTCTCTTTTTCAACTCTTCTGATTTGTTATCCGAGTGTTCTATTTTCAGTGATCGAAATAATGGAGCTGAACAATTTGGGATCCAATACGTAAAGAGGTATGCAACTTGTTTCCGCTTTTAGATCTACTGCGCAAACAGGTATGCAATTTTGTTTCCGAAAAAATCATGAATGGTGTTCTAAATTCATGTACTAGATCCTGAATTAAATTCTTACATGTGGTATCAGAGTATGAAATTGTACATGATTTAGAACCCTAAATATTTTGTGTTGTTAAAAAAAAAAAAAAGGCTGGTATGAGGTCATTCTATCGCGACTATAGCAATTTGATATATTTATTCCGCTGCTTCTTCTCCTAA
The DNA here is from genome assembly GCA_949677035.1 of Omphalea diandra. Classification (NCBI taxonomy): domain Eukaryota; kingdom Viridiplantae; phylum Streptophyta; class Magnoliopsida; order Malpighiales; family Euphorbiaceae; genus Omphalea; species Omphalea diandra. The sequence continues at coordinate 3,127 of CATIWR010098159.1, read as the reverse complement.
CTGTTCTCGTAGTTCAGTTGGTTAATGGGCGGCTAGGGCATATAGAAATCGCGGGTTCGAAACCCATTTTTTGCCAAAATTTTTTCCCTTTTCAAAAATTTTTTTTGTCTGCAATTTCATTCACAAAATCGACAAAACCAAACGCAAATAGGGAACACATACACAAACACCATCCGCCGACCTATCCCCTCTCCCTTCATCTCTCTCTCTCTCTCTCTCTCTCTCTCTCTCGACAATGGATTCCTCCTCCTTCCTCTCCTTCTTCTTCTTCTTCTTCCAGTTCTGCCCCTCACAAAGAGCCTGAAAACCTCGCACGCTACCTCATCATCAAGCACTCGTGGCGCGGCAGGTACAAGCGTATTTTATGTATTTCTAATGTGTCAATTATTACGTTGGACCCTAATATGCTATCCGTCACGAATTTGTATGACGTCGGGAGTGATTTTGAGGGTGTCTCGCCCATCACTGGCCGCGATGAGAATTTGAGTGAGTTTAATTTGAGTGTGAGGGCCAATGGGAAAGGGAAATTCTAGGGAATTAAATTCTCATCTAGGTTTAGGGCTGGTATTTTGACCGATCTGCACAGGGTACGTTGGAATCGGCTCAGTCCTGTTGCCGAGTTCCCCGTGCTCCACCTCAAACGGAGGACTAGCGAGTGGGTTCCTTTTTAAACTGAAAATTACTTATGTTGGGGTTGGCTTGAGTCCTGTGGTTCCCGTTTGAAATTGGGGGGTGGTAGTCTTTGGTTTCAAGTTGATCTTTCGGCCGGTTTGTTGGACCATTGATGCTAAGCTTTTGCTGATTTGGTGATTAGGTCTTGAATAAGAGAATTGAGGCCGACGGGTAGGTTTTGGCGTGGTGGGTAGATGGTGGCAGTAGCGGTGGTGGAAAGGAAGGGGAAAAGGAAGAGGAGAAAAGGGGAAAAAAAAAAAGAAAGAAAAAAAAAAGGTGGAGAAATGCAGGTTGTGGGTATCGAACCCATGACCTGATGGCCTCCCAGGCACAACCTTAGCCAACTGGGCTAAGTTCTTTGCGAGTTAATATTTACATAAGTGACTTATATTCTTGTACATCATGATATAGTTTAATTTTATTTTAATAATTATTAAAATATATATACATATTAATATTTGGGTGGTTTACATATATATAGTTAATTGTCAATTATGATATTAATTTTGTGATAAAATTAAATAAATAAATATTAAATATTTATTTTGCACATATATGAAAAAATAATCATGTGCTTAAAATTAAGGTATATTATGTTTGGTACCTTGTGTATTTTTGAAAATATATATTTGTGTTCAGTATGTATTTTAATTGGGCTATAATAAATCTCTAATTAAAAAAAATAATTTTATGGGTTGATGTGGGTATTACCGCCAAAGTGGGACATTCATTAAAATTCGTAGAATTATTTTTAATTTTTGCGAAGAGATAATTCCAAATCAATGTATTTAATAACCTGCCCAAAGGGGGTTATTAGATGCATTGATTTTGGGAGAGCTTGTTGTTATGAAAAGAAAATTCCAAATTAATGTATATAATGACCTGCCCAAAGGGGGTTATTAGAAGCATTAATTTTGGGAGTGCTTATTCGAATGAAAATTCCAGATTAATGTATATAATAGTCTGCCCGAAGGGGGTTATTAGATGCATTTATTTTGGGAGGGCTTGTTGAGATGAAGCTATTTGTGCTTAGAGTTGTATTAGTCTAGAGAGTTTGTCTGCCCAAAGGAGATAGATTTCTCGAAACTGGTGTGAACTTGATTGTGAGCTTCATAACTAGAAATTCTATTGCATGTACATGTTCTGCCCAAAGGGGAATATGTAGTGATGTCATAATTTTCTAGATTGAATAAATTATAAATTTATTTTTTGTATATAGCCCAATTCTAATACATGCTCTTGTTTTGTGTAATCAGTCTCCTTTAGTTTCAATAATAGTATTGCAATTGTTGAACTTTTAACTAGCACAAACTTTAGAAAGTGGAAATAGGACATTCAGTTTGTTTTGGGACTGAGTGAGATAGAATATGTTTTTTATGATGATGAGCCTACTAAACCCACCTGTAAGAGTAATATTAAAGGAAGATAAAGTACATGTAAAGTGGGAGAAATCTAATCGTATTAGTCTTATGGCTACGAAAAAAATTATTTCTGAATATTTTAGGAGTAGTTTGCCCATTGACATTACTGTCAAAGTCTTTATTGTTGTTGTAGAAAAAGGATACTTTGTATCTTATAATGTTGAGGTTGTGACTCTTATAAGTCAGTTAGCTAGTATGAAATACAACCATAGTGGGAGTGTAAAGGATTGCATTCTAAATCTGATTCATCTTTAAACTAAACTTAGGGGTCTGAAACTTGATTTATGTTTCAATTTTAAGATGAGATTGTATATCAGCTTAATATTGGAGTTTGAATTTTATCTAATTTTGGAGAACACCTTTTATGTTCCATCTTTGAGGAGAAAATTGTTTTCTGTTTCTGTTCTGGATAAAATTGGATATCATTTTGGTATTGGTAATGGTAGAGCCAATATGCTTTTAGATTCCAAATTGATTGGTGAATGTGTTTTATTTGGTAATCTATATAGATTGTGTTTGGATGATGCTAGTGATTGCGGTCCTTGTTGTTGTGGCCAAACGATCCTTAATTAAAAAAAAATCTTTTCAATGTGGCACAAACATTTGGGTCACATATCTAGAGAAAGAATTGTAAGACTAGTGAAAGATTATATTCTTCCTTCTATTGATTTTGAGGATCTAGATTTTTTGTGTGGATTGTATGAAGGGTAAATTGACTAAGAATAAAAGGAAAAGTGCTAATAGAAGTTTAAATCTTTTGGAGATTATCTATACTGATATTAGTGGACCTTATTCACCTACTATTTTGTCAATAATTATTTTATGACTTTTATTGGTGATTTTTTACGTTGTGACTATTTATACTTGATAAACGAGAAATCTTATATCATTGAGGTGTTCAAAATTTCAAAATCGAGGTTTAGAAACAATTAGAAAAAGTCATTAAAATTGTGAGGTCTGATCGAAGGGGTGAATATTATGGCAAAAATAATGAGACTGGGCAACATATGGGAGAGTTTGCCAAATATTTGCAA
>CATIWR010098150.1:0-42144 GCA_949677035.1 Omphalea diandra | reverse complement strand
CCATCGTAGGACGTCATTACATATCTTGAGTCTTCTCTGTCCCTTTCCACTCTCTTTTTTACATTGCATCCTCCACTTAAACATTTATAGTAATTCCTGCATCAATATAGAACGTGCATATTCAATATGTTTATAAAGCTTTAACACATAATGAATCTTAAAATGGGCAAACATTGAAAAGATACATCTTGAAATTATATATATATATATATATATATATATATATATATATATATATATAGAGAGAGAGAGAGAGAGAGAGAGAGAGAGAGAGATGTTTATGTGTTTTCATGTGGTTTTTTTTTTTTTAAACTTTATACATGGAAAAAATCTTTATATCCTTTTTAATTATTATATTATATATGCAAATCATTCAAATACCAAATATCTTAATTATAGGAGAATTTTATTCTTAAGGCCTTACATCAAAATAGGTTATAGAGAGTTAAAAAGTAAAATATAAATAGAGGTTAATCAATTACCTCATTTACAAGTTTTGTTGTAATGTAAATAAGAGTTAATGAAGTTTAAATAATTAGATTTATTAACCTTAAAATGATAATTTTTTTAATCTTCAATTTGAGGTTAAAGAATGAAATATAAAGATTTTAACTAGTTTATACTCATTAACCTCCTGCTTTTCTAAAAAGTCCCTAATATAATGAAGTCAATTAACTCTTTTCTTTATTTTCTATTTCATATATTTTCATGGCTCTCATTAAGTTCCTTTCAATCAAACTCCCTTGCAATATCTAAAAGTAGAAAAAGAAAACTCAGGGTTTGACTAATTAATGCGGGGTATTGAAACCATTAAAAAAAAAGTCATATTAAAAAAATTTCAGCAAGCTAATTAATTTTGAACATTTTTCTCATTAATTTAGCTATGATTGAGATTAAACTTATGATTTTATAGTATTACAGATGATTTTAATACTATTAAATTGAAGTAATAAATTAATCTTGAATTTAATGAACATATAAATAGGCTTTAAGTAACATACTAGTTTACCAGTAATTTGCTAGAGCCTACAGACATTCCTTTTTTTAAGCAGAAGGTGCGTAATGCTAGTAATTTAAAGTAAATTGGAAAATTTAGCTATTAAAAGGAAAAAGAAAAAAAGAAACCATGAGGTTTTTATCCACATACATCAAGTAGTTTGAAGGTTTAATGAGAGGAAGGGAAGAGAAGTCTAGTTCATGTCAAACAGATTCCTGAGATGAGGTCATTAATGATAGGGTCAGGGGTGCATCAGCATCTTTCGAGCTCGTCAGAAAAAGAATTGAATTTTGATAGACTTGTATGTTACCCTGATCATACTTTTGACCATTAAAAAAAATCTCTATTATAAATGACTTTTTAATTGCCTCTAAAATTATGAATTTTTAAAATTTAAATTATGAAGTTTTTGAAAATATGAAAATAAAAGTAAAAAATAAAAAAAAATGAGCTAAATATATAATTTCTAGAATTTGGTACAAAATTTTTGACATAGTTGTCATCGAATCTTAACTTCTTAAGATATTGTTCCTAACATTGTATGAATGCATCCACTTGCTTTCTTTGCCTGCTTAAATAAGCCCTAGTTTTGTGCAGGCTAATTTTAGTGATGGTCATCCAACTTCCCCACGTAACTACTATAGACGACAGAGATAAATATCTAAAGGGTTGCAGAATTACACTTGACTATATCTCTTAATCATCTTTCAAAGTAAATCCAATATTTGCGTGATTGCTGAAAACAGTCAAAGATGTACTACTGGTGAACATCATAGCACAAAATATTAATGATGCTCAACTATTTAAATAATAGTAATGAGCCTAAACATGTGATATACTCTTTTAACACAAAACGTAATTAATTCGCTGGAAATGGCTAATATATATGTAATAATAAATTCAGAGCGATGGGAAAATAATAGAAGTGGAAGCCGCCACTCCTATTGTGTATATATATATATATATGCGTATGTGGGTGGTTTGATGCGATTCTATATATACCCTTTTCAGTGCTGGAACCAAAACGTTGTCCCACACAAAACCACGGGCATATGACCCATCTATGTCTGTCTCCTTGCATTTTTGGCTTTTGATGTGAGTGTTTCTCCATCAGTCATCTTCACCCTCATCACACCGCACCTTTTTCTCTCCCCATCTCTCATTTTTATCTTTCTTTGAACCAAATATTCCGTTCAAAGAACAGAGGAAAAACAAAAACAATCATGGATCAACAGATTACAGAGTTGAGGACTGGGTTGAAGTCCCAACTTAAAATACATCTCTATCTATCTAATAATCTCTCATTGATCATATATATATATATATAGTGTGGGTGGAGAAACCTTAGTGCAAAGAAATCATATAATTTACAGCTACATATTAATTGGATATTAATATTATATTTGCCAAAAGATTAATACCGAGCTAAATTCAAGGGCATCGATTGGACAAGAACTATTGATTGTTTAATTTATGAAGTTAATAATTTATATGTAGCTTTTAGTGATGAGTGTTGTATCATGTGGTACCTAAAGAGATGTGTACGGACTATGGTGTACAGCAACAAACAAATTAAATCTTCAAATTAATATAAAGTTATTATGGTATTATAATGTATTAGATAAATTTATTATTTATTATTGGATTAAATAACATTATTGGATAACATTATTAAATTCGTTATTGTAGAATTCACCAGATATAAAAATTCAATAAATTGATTATTATTGTATTATAATGTATCTGCTGGTGCTTTAGATCAATAACAAAGGTAAAGTTATGATCCATCCTAATCATACAGTATTTAAAAAAGGAAAATGTTTCTAGTGAACATAAGTTCTCTTTCTAAAATTTTTTAGGTCCCAATAATAAATTATCTTTTTTCTCTAAGAAAATAATCATCCTAAATATCAAATTCCATTGTAAATTTACAAGAGATCTTCCAAAGGAGTGTGCAGTTTGCAAGTGTGTGGTTATATGTATGATCACATATATTAGATGTGAACCCAATTAAGGAAAAGTTTGTTTAAACCAAAATAATATATTATTACCTAAGGATGATCAAACCCTTGATCATCAGTGATTTCATCCTTGAAATAAAATCAATTACTAAATAAACAAATAATTAATTACCTTGGATTTGGGCTGTTCTTGACCGATTTCTTGCCGTACTTTCTCCACCTAAATCCATCATCCATGATCTCTATCTCCGTTTTGGTTCTAAATATAAACCTATGCGCCACTTGAGCCTTGTCTTTCTTGACTTCTTTTTTGCATTTACTACAAGCACATTAATGAAAAAGAGAAGCAAAAGATTATCGTCTGGATGATTAAAAAAATTAATTAATTTAATTAATTAAATACAAAAACTATGTTAGATAAATAATTAAAAAGAAGGCGGACATGATCACTTTGCTTGCCTTTTACAATTTCTTGATGTTGCACCATTAACAGCCTGCTCAGTTGATACCATATTTTGCGACGACGATGAATCCTCTGTGTACTCTTCATCATCAAGTATGAGATAATCCGACAACTGAAACTCCGCCGGAAAGGCATCAATGAAATTATGCTGGTCGGAGTGATACTGAGGAGGATAATAGTTATTATCATTAGGGTTAGGGTTTCCAGGATAATCCATTGCCACAGAGCTTAAGTAGGTCATGTAATGGAGTAAATAGTAGGGGCTTTTCCTCTTCGATTATATAAATAAATGCAACAATTAGTAATAAAAATGTTCTAATCTAAAAACATTATCTTTCTCTTTGCCGCTCCTTCGTAGACACTTTCCTCGAGGGATGATAGAAGGTGCCTGTGATTCCACGTGTCGAATTTTAATTGGTCATGATGACGTAGCCACCATGACGTCATTCGTCTGTTTATTTGCTATGGGGGACCACTTTGTGCTGTACTCTGTGTGTGAACAAATAATACTACTAAAAATACCCATCACCAATTATATATATATATATATATATGATGTCACCTTACCACTAAAAGGCAAAAGGCATTACCACTAATTAACGCCATATGTGCTTTAAATGAAATGCTATACATTTTTTTTAAAAAATGACACATGGCAATTTGTATTAGATCATTTTTAGGTCGAGTGTTTTTGAGTTCGGCAGAATTCCACTTATTGAATTTATAAATAAAAAAATTTTAAATTAATTTGATCGAATTTCAAATTTATCTTTTAAAATAATTTTTGAGTCGAGTTATTTACAATTTAAATTTTAAGAAATATTTTTAAATATTTGTTTGAATTTTTTTAAAAAGCACTTTTAAATATCTATTTGAATTGTTTATTATTTATATAAAATTTTCTTGTAATTTATTAAAAATTATTTCTTAAAAAATTATTTTTTAATCAAATAAATTTTACACAGATAAAACTTGATTAAATTTTTTCGTTTAAATACTTAATAAATTAAATATAATTTATTTTTAAGCAAATGAATATATATAATGAAAATAAATAATTGAATTAAGTTTATATAGAATTATACTTAAAACATATATTATAATTTAAACTAATTCAAAAATGCGAATACAATTTATAATGACAGTAAGTCATTCACTACAAAAAATTTTATGTATCAAAATAAAAATTTATATGACAAAATTACTTTTATCTTAATACATAGTTTTATCTTAACATAAATCAAAATTGTAGCAATTATTATAAAAAAATAAAGTAAATTAATGATATTTTTTTTATATAAAAAATTTTTGTCTCAACTGAGGATATAAGATAAATTGTGATATAAATCTGTTCCTCATAATATTTTATCACAATAGCTTGGTGATAAATTTTTAGTGTCCATTAAATTACATATAAAAATAATATTATCACAATAATATTTTTATCACTATATTAAATCATTTAAGAAATTATGATAAAATTATTTTACTATAATAAATAACTTCTATTCTTACAAAATAACTTGTCATATAAAATTAAAAAAATTATAACTTAGGCATATGAAAAGACACAGTAAAACTTAAAGTAATTTTATTAAAAATGTCAATACATTTAAAATAAAATAAAAATAAAGTTGAAGTTGACTTTAAATTTAATTAAATAATTTAATTGTTTTAAAAATAAAATTTTATTTTAATTATTCTATTTTATATATTTAATAATATAATTTATTATTTTCTTTAAGTTATCAATAGATCAATTGAGTTGGTCATAAGTTGATCTGTTGGATCAATTTTGATCCGATTTATCATATTAACTTGGATCCAATATGATTCAATTTAAAAATTTTTAAATTTTTTAATTTAAATTATTCTGAATTTATCTAAATTTAGATCACTTTTTTAGATAAATTTGGATCAAGTAAAGAATTGTAATATCTACGAGTATTATTTGTATAGTTTACTATTGTCGAATCCAATACGTGGCCAAGTGTGTGTGTGTGTATATATATATTATTGTTGTAAAATTTAATCTTTGCACCTTTGACAAGGAACTGTTTTAAACCTTTTATTTTCTAGTTCTATTACCTAACCATTCTCGAATGTATGTTTGTTTAAATGAAATTATCTTTGAATTTGTTGATGCGGCAAGTAAATAATACACAGCATATGCAAAATTAAAACTTTGATATAGAGATAAACTTAAACTAGCAAATCTTAATAATAACCCTCATGTTTGCTATTAGAATAAAATGTGATATTTATTGTTGGTCTCAACTGTTCCATAAAAATATTATTCAATTATCATTCTCATGTGAGAATATATCAATGATGATAATTATAATTGGCAAATGGGTTGGGTCAATTTCAAATAGATTATATCTTTTTAGCTGAGTTTGAGTCAAATTATTTTTTTTTTTAATATTGCAGAGATCATGGTAGGTTGAGTCATCAGATTTAAGTATAGAGAGATTTTCAGTTTATTTTTAAGTTTCAAATTGAATCGAATCGCTTAATTTTTATTTTAATAAAAATATTGTTTCAATTTAAATCAGATTAAATTCAGCTTATTTAGAGTCAGATTTAATGTTAATAGGTCAACAAATTAAGTCAAGTAAACTTCAAATTGAGTCAATTTTGAACTAATCAATTTTTAGTTGGATGAAATCAAATTTTCAAATTAAATTAGAAATGATCACTTTTAATGATAATCTTGAAGAAACATTAAATACTTTGTTATGAAATTGTAAAAAGCTAAAAGTTTGAAATACAATATTTTTTAAAAAGCACAAATTCAAATGTTTTCTTTGTCATTAACCTGAGAAACAAAGACTTAATATGACCTTTAGACATCAAATCAAGTTTGTCTTTTGGAGTCTGGCAAGATGTTCTTTAAATGATGGCATTTTATTATCTTAAGTTAAATCATGGATAATCAAATCAAATCAACATATTAATGTATACAATTGGTCTCAAGGGTTGTTCAGAAAAAAATATTAAAAATAATAGTTCCATCCTACTTGAAAAATGATGAGCAAAATCAAATATTTATAATTGCACTGTTTTAAACTATTTTTTTTATTTAACAGTAAAATTCTTCAAGACTTAAACATAACTCAATTTGGGTTTCTATTATATGATTTTAAGATTTAATGTACAGCCCAATCTAAACTTTGATATGGTATTAAAGTTCAAGATTCTGAAATTTATGTAAAAAGTGAAAGGTTAATGAGACTATTTCAACTTAGTTTATTCTGTATTTTGTATATAGACTGAAAGATTGATGAGATTATTCTAACCCGATTTGTTTGTATCCAAATGATAATTTTCTGATGATGTTTTGCTAGCATAGTTACACTTGAGAAAATGTATGAAAGGCTTTATAATTGGAGGATCTTGAATTTTAACACAAGCCAATTGATTTTGTGTGTATAGAGATTGCAATTGGGTTATATCAAATTAATTTAGGATCACTGTTTTTTTTTTTTTTTTTTGGATTTGAGTTAGGTGATTTTAAGTTGTGGGTGGATTAGATAATGGAGTTAAATAAACAAAAATTCAAATCACTTTCGATTTTTCCTTTTTTTTTTTTAAGGTTTCACGCCTAGTCACTAATAATTTTAATTTTAGAAATACAAATTATTATTTATCTTTAAATAAATTTTAAATTTTTTAATAAGTTAAATCAGATTATTTCATACGTTGGATTAAGTTCGAATCAAATTAACCTGAAATTTTTGAGTCATATTGAATTTTCTTCAGAGTCAAGTCAGATTCAAATCAATTTTTTCAAATGGATTTAGGTCTGATTTTTGGATTAGATGAAAACTATCATCTCTATGTATATGGTTTCAAAACTTAATTATATAGCTCAATCTAAATTTGGATAAAAAACAATCATTTATCATGTTAATTATCATTAACTAATACACACATAATTTTGATCTTAGAAAATGTATTAATTTCTTTTCATGTGTCAAACAACTATTTTTTTTTAGCCTTTTAAAACTGCAAATTAAAATTAATTTAAAATAAAATAATAATTTACATATAATATGAATCCTGTATTAGAAAAATATTTCTTTTCAAGATAGAAAAAATTTGAAAAATATCATACGTCCTGGTCAAGCAAAATGTAAAATTATAATACAATATGGATTTCAAATTAGAGTTAAGTAAATACCTTTAAATCTGATAATATGTAAATATAATCTCTTTGTAAAATATGAAAGTTAATATTTAAATTAAATTATCTGATTTTTTTATTTAATATTATCTTTTATTTAATTATGCCGTTAAAAAAATTTCACATTTAGATAACGTATTAATCTAAATTTAAATTTAAAGGGATATTGTAAGATCTGTATAATTTAAATTTGTTTAAAAAGCAAGAGTAAAACAGTTTTGATACTTCGAACAGTTAGGATAAAACATATTTAAAAAGTCTAATACATTTATATAAATTAAATAAATTTATAATTATTTGAAATTTTTTTGAGAGCATATAATCATTTGAATGTGAAATGTACGAGTTTTTTTTTACTTTATTTATCATATTATTTATTTTATTTCTTAGTAAAAATTATCAACAAAAAATAAATTAAATCATAACATACACAAAAAGTAATTCACGACTGGTTTGAAAAATGTAATGGTAAACTGTTTAATTAAAAAAGACTAAATATAGAAAAGAAAAAATATGAATATAAATATAAACTCTTAAATAGAGAAAAGCATTGTGTCAATTTAAGTTATAAGATTATTAGAGTAATTTTATTTAAAATTTTTAATTAAAATAAAGTCTCTCAAAATCTTATACCCTTTGATCTAATTGACTTTTTCATTAAATTATTTTTTAAATAAAAAATTAAATTATTTCACATATAAACTTTCTAAATAAAAAAATTACTAAATTAGAATTCAATTATATTTAAAATCTGAGTCTCTAAACAGAGTTTAAGTGTAGGCAAATCATATTCTAAGAATTCCAATGTTGATAGTCTTATTTAAAAAAAAAAAAAAAGAATTTGTGATCTATATAAAAAATAAATAAAAGATTTATTTGAAACTAACTTGACTGAATTTGACGAATTGAATTTGAGTTTTAATTGGATGTGTGGGATATTGATAACTATATACAGGTTCTCTTTTGCAAAATCAAAAGCAGTATATATCTTTACTTGACATGGGAGTGAATTACCCTAATGGCAAAGTCCCTTGTTGAATTTAAAGGTAAAGGAGAGCTATCTTTAATTTCATGGTCCAATCCTATTATATTCTTTTTATTTTTTAAAAAAAAGTAAAAGAAAAAAGAAAAAGAAAGAACATATTATTGCTACTTTAGGTGCATGCAGTAGCTGTAGCTAATAATAACAATTAGATCAAATAGAATTGTGCATTTCAATTTTAAAGGTTCCTTCTTTTTTTTTTTTTTTTCTTTTTCAGAAAGTGAGGAATGTTATTTAACTAGAAATTAGAGGAGTTGATTGGGCAGATTTGGGGTTGATTATTTTCAGGTGACATTAACATTAAGTTGCTTTTTTTTTTTTTTATTGGTGTTAAATCATTTTGAATTGCAGAAAAGGTTGGATCAAGTAAGAAAAAATTCAAATTATTTTTGAGTTTTAGATGGGATCATTTATAATTTTGATTTTTTTAAACTAAAAAATATTATTTTAATTTTTAAACAAATTTAATTATTTTAATAATTTAATTTGAATTATTCATATTGACTTATAAATCACATTAAATTCGAATTGATCAGTGAGTCAATTAGAATTGAGCTGAGTTTGATATGAAAAAAGATCATTTCAAATTTGAATCATTTCAAATTTTTTAAATTAAATTTTTAGATAAATTTAGATTAAATTTTCAAATCAAATAAAAAATTATTACCTTTGTTACAAATAAATGAAACATCATTGAAAGCAATAGATTGGAGAGAAGAGACATTTCTTCCATCCAGATCAGCTGCTTTTTACTACAAAAAAAAAGGAAAATCCTACTAAATCACGAGTAAGCTTAGAGGTGGTAAATGGGTTAAGTTTTCGGATTTGATTATTTTTTAATTTAATTATTTCGAATTGAAGTCGAGTTTAGATCGCTCGGATTTCAAGTAAGTTCAGATCACTAATCGAATTTGCATACATAAAAAATTTTAAGTTAGATTTGGATCAGATTTCAAGTTTACCCTTAAAATAAGATTTTATATTAGATAGAGTCAGGTGATTTGTTATTCAATTTCTTTAAAAAAAATTTTTTTAAATATTCATTTAGATTTCTTTCTACTATTTATATAATACTCTCTCATAATTTATTAAGAAAAATAATAATTTTTTAAAAAATAGTTTTTAATCAAATAGATTTTACATAGATAGAAATTGATTAAAAAATTTTATTTTCATTTAAATGTTTAATAAATTAGATACAATTTATTCTTTAAGTAAATAACTACATAATGAAAATAAGCAATCGAACAAAATTCATGTAAAAAAAAACTCAAATCATACATCACAATTGAAATTAATTTACAAATAAACATTTAGTGTATAATGATAACAATCTACTTATTATAAGAAATTTTATATAATGTGATAAAATTTATATAATAAAATTAATTTTATCTTAATTTTTAATTTTATCGTGATAAAAATTTAAATTTATTGTAATTATTATCAAGAATAAGTAAACTTGTGATAAATTTTTATGTAAAAAATTTGTGTCATAATAAATGAGCATACAAAAAATTATAATATAAAATCTTTTTTATAATATTTTATCACCATATTTTGGTGCTAAATTTCTTTACTTATAAGAAAAATAATATTATCACAATAATATTTTTATCATTATATTACGTCATTTAAAAATTATGGCAAAAATCTTATAATAAATAACTTTTATTCTTATAAAATAGCTTCTCAAAATAAATAAAAATTATAATTTACCCACATAAAAAGACATAGTAAAATTAAAAGTGTTGGACTACGTTGGTTAAACCTAAGTCAAAGGTCTTTTTTTATCTTGACAATGAAGATTGATATCATGTTTAAGTGTTGTTTTGCAGTTTTTAAATTAGTTTTGTATTAGAAGTTGAATGAAAGTCTAAATCTCTAACATTGAGTAAGGTATCCAAATTCGCAGTCAAGGACTTCTAAATCTTGATCATGACCTTACAATAAGGATTGATGAACTTGGACCATATGAATTTGCGAAGCAAATTCCAACCGCGATCCAGCCAAAGAAAACTTGAATGTCATACAAAATGATTCATGGTGACATTCACGTTTTTAGTCACTACTTTTATAGCTGAATGGAGGGAATCAAGTCTGTAACTATAACATGCCAAGTGTTCAAGATGACCGTTGTGATATCAAAATTTGCAAGGGCAAAAAACCTGTCGAGACCGTGACCCATGGAAGTAATTTCTCCTACCAAACAAAAAGATTTGTGGTCGTTGTCGCGTCCAAGAAAGGATCTTAATCGCGACCGCTACTTTTAGTTGGTTAGACAAACACAACGATTATATTTCATGGAATGCCAATAAGAGCATGCCACGTGGACTAGCCGTTAGACACAAAACAGGGTTCTCTACCGCGATTTCGGTCTTTCTAGTGCAAATTGAAAATTTGCAACACTCGAAATCAGTTTAACGTGCATTTAATGCAAAATCTATCCAGGTTACCTTAGAGATTTAGGCATAGTTTGTTAGTAACGTCTCTTTGGTGGTTGTTACCTATAAATACTCCACCAAAAATATATGAATGCAAGAGAATTTCATTGATTATAGCCAAACTCTTGCAATCACTTCACAATTTCTTATTATTTGTATGTGAGTTATTTGTTATTGGGTGTAAGCATTAAACACCAGTGTAATTGGGTTTAAGAGTTAGCCTAACTATCAAACTCTTGTAATAAGTTAAAGTGTGAACCTTTGTGAAAAACACGTAAGTGAGGTTTTTGTGTGAGCCTTGAAACACAAATTGTAAGTTTGTATGTGAGTCATAAGAACACATTGTACAAGTTTGGTGTGAGTTTGGAAACACCACTTTGAGTTAGTGAAACACCCAATTGTGAAGAATTGAGAAGTAGACAAAGGATTCATTAACACCTGAACCACTATAAATATTATGTGTTCTTTCCTTCTACTTCTCTTCCAATCTCAAAACACTTTATCCTCCCTCTAAATTTTTTAGATTTCTACCAATTCAACCCTTTTCTTGGTGCTCAAGAGCCAACAAAAAGTTTATTAAAAAAAATATAAAATATCATCATATTGTAAATAAAAATAAATTTAATTAAATAATTTAAAGTTAAAATTGAATTTAAATTTAATTAAACGATTTAATTATTTAAAAAATAATTTTTTACTTTAATTATTCTATCTTGTATATATTTATTAATAAATTTGTCTTTTTATTTGTTATCAAATCAATTAGATTGGATCACAGTTTGATCCATTCATGTCAATTTTAATCCAATCCATTGGGTTGACTTAGAAAAATTTGATTAAAAAATGTTTAAATCATTTCAAATTTGTCTGAATTTAAATCATATTGATATCACTTTTTTCGAATGAGTTCAAATCAAGTTTTCGAATTGAGTCAAAATTATCGTCACTAAGCAAGCTTATTAGCAATTTTAAAGTTTTTAATCATAATTACTCATAAGAAAATCGTGAATTTCTTGTCAAATATGTCATTAATAATCATAACATATAATTACATATAAAGTGATATTTTAGTTATTTTTGGAATTCAATCATCATGTTTGTCTTGTATTATTTTATTGTTTTAATTATTCATCACGTATTTTATTTTTATATTTTTTTGAGTGGATAGAATATTAATTCTCTTCATATATATATATAGAGATAAAAAAAAATTATATATATATATATATATATAATTTTAAATTAAAACTTATCATTTATCAATCTAATTGCTTAATAAATAAGTGATCAAAAAGTCTATTATTGATGCACTACTCTACTCCTTCTTTCTCTCAAAATTTTCTTTTCAAAATTTGTCTTTTTATAGTTAAGTTGTGAATCACTTTTGGTCAATAGCTTTCATCTCTTTTTATCTTATTTATTATTGTTAATAAACTTAGATTTATCATTTTATTAGTATATTTATTATCAATTTATTTATTTCTCATTTTTTTTTGGAATTGTATATCTTTTATTTTTTCTTCTTTTTAATTATCTTCTCCTTTTCTTATGAAATTTTTTTCCTCTCTATGAATATTTTTTTTATATTTTCTAATTGAAGTTAGTGTCTATTAGTCTTTGGAATATTATTGATCTATTTTGTATAATGAGCATAATTTGTCAAGCTATGATATTTTTGATATGAAACTCCATTTACAATATAACAAGTTAATCCTAAGTAGTAAGTTAAAATTTTTATATCATGATGTATGATTTAATCATAGTTTTTATTATAAATAAGGTGAAAACAGATCAAGTAATTTTCAAATCATATTACTTCAGATTACAAATAAGCCAAACCATTCAGTCAAGATACATAAAAGAATTTAAATAAATTTTCAAGTTTTGAATTAGCTCACCCATAATTTTAGGTCACACATAATTTTAAATTTTTCTGAATAATATTATTTTAATTTTTAAATAAATTTTTAATATGTTCCATAATTTAAATTGAGTGATTTACGTCGATCTGTGCGTCGAGTCAAGATTAAATCAATTTGAGATAACCCACATGTCAATTTTGACTTTAAAATTTTCAGATTGTTTCACATTTTTCAGGTCAGGTTGGGTTCATGTCACTTTCTAGGCAAGTTCAAGCTAAATTTTTGAGTAAAATTAAAAATTATCATCTCTAATTATTAATATCTTTGATTATGGATATAGTATAATTATTGAATTAATCAAATGACACTATCTTTTCTAAAAAAAATCTATTAATTTGGAAGGTAAAATTATCTAATAAAGAAACTATAATGAAAAATAAAAAAAAAATTATCAAGAGAAACTTAAAAATGGATAATTAAAAAATAAGAAAAAAAAAGTATGCATATGTTATTTATCTAGGAAAATATCGTATTTACTTAATTACATTTATATTTTGTAATTGATATTTTAATTTCATGATTGTAAATATATTTTAAATAATATAATATATTTAAAATATAAGAAATTGCAAACTAATAAGCACCATCATTTTTCATTATTAAAAAAATTAATATTAAATAACAATACTTATAGACAACCTACTAATATATATATAGTAGGTTGTCTATAAGTATTGCTATTTAATATTAATTTGTTATTTTTTAAAAATAAAAAAATAAATATTTTGATGTAGGAAATAAATTAAAATATCATTTTGTTAAAATAAGTTAAACAAATGGAATAAATTTTTTTCGCTTCCCTTTCCTCTCTAATATTTTCTAAGCTTATACAACTTTAACAATACCATTTTTTTTTTAGTACATTGAAAGGAAGATATGCTAGTACGTTAACTATTTATTTTGGTACTTTATTCCTATATGTTTTCCTTTTCTTTTTCTTCCACATTATTTCTTTTAAAATATTAAATCTATAATTATAGTTATTATTTAATGATAATAAAAAATTCAAATATACTAATATGTGTATAAATTATACATCTAGGATTACATGACTCTTATTTCAAGCAATATAAAGCTTAAATATTTTAAGAGCTTTTGAAAGTTAAGTTAAAACATCCAAGACTTGAAAAAGAATATTTAGACCTCCTCACATCTTTTCCAACTCTAACAAGAGATTAAAATCAAGTTGGAAGCCTTGGAGAAGGCCAAGAAAATATGAAGGCTCAAGCTAAATAAATAAGAAAGTTATTGTGATTGTAGCAATATAGCCATAACTATAGAATAATGCCACTCCCTGTGGCAAAGTCACCACACTAGCTAAAAAAACACATAAAATTAGCTAGTGAGTTTGTGTTGACCAAAACAGTTCGTAAAACCATGGAAGGAGATCATGTCTCATGTCATTGTGCCATTAGAAGATTGTTGGAGTGCCAATGTTTGTTGTTGGTACTATTGTAGCTCATGGGCATAGTAATGACTAGCTTTTTTTAACAACTTTTTCAATAGCTCTTTCAAGTATAAATAATGTTTGAAGTGTGTTACATAAGAAGACCTCAAATGAACTTAGAAAGTTTTTCAAGTGTTACCAAATGCTAAGAAACAACTCTCAAGTGATATTGTGATTGAAAATTAAGCTATAACTTTGAATTCAAGAAATTCTTATAAGGATAGAGCTTATGAGCTAGTAAGAGTTCATTGTCCTTTAAGCATTACTTTATACCTTATTATGAAATAAGCAAAATACTTATGTTAGGAGTTAGGCTTGAGCTAGTATTTGTAAAATAACTTGAGAACAATAATAGACTTGCACTTAAAAGCAAATTATATGAGCTTACTTGCATAAAAACAAGCATTTAAGGTTTAAGTAGGATTTGTAAGCTGCTTATAATAGTAAAAATCTCAAATGGATTATACTTGAGGAGGGAATATAAGTTAGCAACATCGAACCTTTATAAATGCCTTGGGCCATTCATTTTTCCCACTCATTCTCTATGTGTTTAAGCATATTTTTATTTTGCAAAAAGAATTTCAAACCTAATTCCCTTTCCCCTTGAGCTCTTGAGGAACAATACATGGTATCAGAGCTTATCTCTTTTATGAATACTTTATTATGAAATAGTAAAGATCATGGCAAACTATAGGCCTTAGCTTATTTACACATTCCCATGCTTAGATAGTATTAACTATACATATTATAAAAATTGCATAAAGTTCTTCCTATATAGCAAATATGTTAAACTATAGGACATCATCCAAAGTGGAAAGGTTCCTACAAAGATGTTTAATGAAGTTATACTAGTACAATTACGAGAGAAAAATCACCATAAGAGAAAAAGATTAATGTCGAAGAACGAAGGGTTAAGCATATTCTATTATATGCTTTGGATAAGAAAAAATATGACAAAGTCCAAATGTGTACTTTGGCCAAATAAATTTGGGATACTTTATAAATAATATGAAGGTACAAATAAAGTAAAGAAGAGAAAAATCCAAGTAATCACCTTCAAATTTGAAATCTTCTTGCATAATAAGATCATCATTAAAATGTACAATCAATTATTGATATAGTGGTGTCTCTAAGTCTCTTAGCCAAGAATACTCAAATTAAGACATTGTAGCTAAAATTTTGAGAACTCTTTCAAAAAAAAGAAATGAGAATCTAGAAAGAAAACCATAAAAGAAGTAAATAAAATGGATTCTCTCTTACTAGATGAGTTCCTATGGGAGATTCTAACTTAAGGAATCATTTTAGAGAATCCTAACCTAAAAAAGAAAAGATTAACTTAGCATTGAAGGCTAAATAAGTGATTAAGGAATCATCTTCCTTATCCAATGATATTGAGAATGACTAAGATATAATGGCCATGATGAATAAGGAGATTCAAAATCTTCTTATTAAAAGGAAAAAGGAGAACTTTAAAAAGAACTATAAGAAAGGTGATTCTTCAAAGTGATCAATTAATTTATTTTGTGTGAAACAAATTAAGACATACTAAGTGAAATTTCTCCATAACAGCAAGAAGAAGGAATCATCCTCCATAAAGTTTAATAACAAGAAGAAAGTACTAAAAGCAACCTTATAGGATAACTAATGAATTTGAATGTGAAAGCTTCGATGAAAAGGAAGTAGCTAACTTGTGTTTCTTGACATTAAAGCAAGAATATAGGAAAAATGATAATAAAGAGGTAAATTCGTTTGTTTCTACATCTCATTAGGATTATGTGAAGTTATGTCAATATGATTGATGATTTTTTAGAGTTCAAAAGAGGAAACATGCTTTGAAACAAAACCTCGCTAGAACTTCTAAAAGAACTTGATGATTTAAAAAAATTTGTAGAAAAATATTGATAACGTTTATAAAAAGGTTGATGACTTGAAAAATGAAAATAAGAATTAAAAGCAAAATTTTTCTAAGTTTTTTAAAGGAAAACAAACTTAATACCATGATAAATGCATAAAGAGATCATACCATTGAACACGACCTAGGTTTTATTCATGCATTGTTATCTACATCCACTCTATCACTATCTCCATCTTTATCTAAGATAATCTTTGTGAAGATTAAGCTCTTAGAACACTTAATCTCTAAGCAATTAGAGCATAAGCCACCTCTTACAAGACTAATGCATATGTATAAAAGTAAGTACTAAAGCTTAAGGCTAGATCAAATGCACAAGTATACATAAAAAAGCCATAATAAAAGACTCACCATGCCCTTAATTATATACCTCAAAGGCCTATAAGGTACTATGTGCACTAATATGCATCAAGGGATTATACATATATGATAAAGCATGATCATTCACACATGTATAGGCTTTATAAATATGTTAGGAGCATGTATACATACTTAGAAGGTATATCCTTGGGAAAGCATTTATGCCTATAATGTATATGCTTAGGAGAACATTTGTGCCTATTTGTGCATCATATAGAACTAGACATGATTTCAATAGTGATTGCTATTATTGTGGTACAAATGGCCATTTTTCTTACTATTACAAATTAAAGAGCAAGTGGTACCAACCCTTAAGGACGTAAGTATATTTTAGATAATTAAGATAAAAGTGTAAAATCCCCAATTGAGGTATCAACTTGAACTGTTTATCACATAGAAGTACTAGCTTGAGATGCTTAAGGATTATCTAAAAAATCTCACATCAAAATTTAATAAGAAAGGTTAACAATATATATAGGTTTAGGCCCAACTACTATAACAATATCGATTAACCATTTTAGACCATATGGTTTGGCCATTATTCATAGGTTATGTAGTACAATTGAGCTCAAGGCATTATAATTGGTATCAAAGCCATCAGTGGTCAGAAGTTTACATAAAATTAGTGGACCAGTAAAGAAAGGGTTGCCCATAGTTAGAGATGAGGCAAAGACACCCAGGGCACTAGTCAATCACAATTCCTAGGGACTACATCTTGGCTACATAGTTAGTAGCCTAAGTATCATGAGCCGAATTATAAGCCAAGTCATGATGTAACAACCATATTCATTTTACAAAACTCATATCATTCATGTCATAATACATATGCATAAAGGTTTTATCCATCCTTCACACACAATCCAACATGTATTTTCATGTACATATATGTTGATTAATGTCATGACATGAGGAGAGAGAGAGAGTTGGAATTCAGTCGACGACCTGCGGTCCATATGTCTCAATGTAAAACTCAAAGCACCAAAGTGTCCAATTCCTATTCTTCAATATATGAAAAATTTTTTTGCAATTTGGTGAGTCGCGACTCAGTGAATAAAAACAATAATCAAATTCTCATGGCATAATCCATAATCAAATATCATTAAGATACATTGCAAGTATAACAATTGACTATGCAGGTGCAAATGCAATAGCTTTGTTTTTGTTGTGATCATGCAAGGCAAACATTGCTCCCGGGATATTCATGTGATTCATGTAACATATGATTTGGGACCTATTGGTCCATCTTCCACGTGATTTGTAAGTGTTTAATAAGTCGGTCACAACGCCCTTTTAGTTCCATGTGCAAGTGTTTATTCACAAATGATATGCTAAGTAATTGTTAAGAGCATTTGATTCTCACTTGGCCTGTATTTCCATGAAACATGTAACAATTCAATCATATATACATGTAATAGAACATAATCATATTATTCCCATGTAACATGTAACAATTCAATCATTCTCACTTGACTTATATTTTCATGTAACATCTAACAATTCAATCATGTATACATGCAATAGAACATAATCATATCATACAATTATCACATACACCCATTGAATCCAATTATGGTTTTTACTCACCCACATTGAATCCAATTATTGTTTCTACTCACCTTTTGATGTGACCAACCTTTATGGTAGGGCTTATTCAATGTATTGAGATCCTAAAATTTGATACATACATGGTTATAAGTATATCAAATCAAAATGATTATGAATGCTTGGTATGCAATTATGGCATGATTCATGCAAGTGTACCTAGTGTTTATACATATTTTTCTTATATGGCAGCCTGAGCTTGCTACACTGTCACAATAATAACTCCCGATATACTTATCCAAATGGCTTGATTATTTTTTTCAAACAAACTAGATACATAAACACACACCATATTCAAATTTCAGGTCAATATCAGACACACACAAAATGTGGTGAATTTTTAAATGTTGCCCTGTTGCAGTGTCCTCTCAGTCTGAGTAGGTCTTACTCTATTGGATGTATCTCAAACTGTACAAATCTAATTGCAATAATAATCTACCATCAGTTACAAAACATATAAAGGAACATTTGTTGCGTTTTACTCATTGTATAATTTAGTTTATAAGGTCACCAAAACAAAGGACCAATCTCAGGATGAGCAGGTTTGTAACATGTTGCCAACTAGTCATGATGAAGGGACAACATCTCAACAACCATGTTGTATTTGGCAAACCTATTTCAGAAGTATGTACATTATACATAAATGTACAACTTTGAAGTTTGGACAATCATTAAATTCTGAATCTATGTCCATCAAATACTTGGAAAATAGATTCAAAAGAAAGGTGGGTTTCACCCCGGTATAGAGTCAATCCCAATCAATGAGCCATAACTCTTTCCACACAGAACATAAATCAAAACTGGCTTACAGGTGTTTAGATAAGATATAATCCTACAAATTTTATGTTTTACAGTTTGTCAAAATGATAACATAAAGCCATCAAAATATAAGAAAATAGAAGACTGAGATTATCTCGGTTCGGATTTGACCTAGTCCTACTGAAGGGGTCATATCTTCTCACACTCACAGAATCAAGTAAAACTGTTTCACATGCATTTATATGAGACATAAAGCTACAACTTTCATGTTTTGCACCTTCCCCAATTTCTCTTCTAGGGTTATGAAATTGTGGGTGAAAAATTCTACTCTAACAGCAAAATCACAGAATCAGCTCTTGTTCTCTTGGATTACAACTTCCATCCAAGAGATCTACCTCAATTACTCCATAATTCTCACTAATCATGCATGATTAACATGTCATGAGAGGTTAATTCCAGTTGAGAAGAAGATAAATTTACTTACCTACTATCCCAGAATTGGAAAACTTTAGGCAGCCCACACTTCTTCCTTTCCTCTTCTTCTTCTTCTTCTTCTTCTCTCCCTTTGTTTCTGCTACAACTCACGGTTTACCACTCAATTCTGACCTAATTACTAGATATAAACTTATTATAATAATATAAAATCATGGTGTTTCATTTCCATTGGTTGGAAGGTCACTTTTCCTCTTTTAGTCCCTCTTCTTCACTCCTTAAGCACTTCCATCCATCTCCTAATTCCTAGATGCTCCTTATACTTTAATTAAGCTCTAAAACACCATTATTTATGATGTTATAATAAGCACACAACATGAAATAATTTGTCATGTAACTATTCAAACACTGCATATATGTTCAAGTATCCCAAATGCAACGATGTCATTGTCATTATCATGTTTTTACAATTCACATGTCTAAATGATTATTTATTTTGTGCATATATTCATGTGAGATTTCATATCATTTATGCAATGAATATATTCATGTGATAATGCCAATGAATAGGGATAGGGATGTTACATGTACAGTATAGATGAATGTATCTTTTTGAGAGATACATTAAATTTTTAAAGTTTCCATTATACAAGTCATTTCAATTTCAATCCATTCAATTTTAATCTATTAACATGTTGTATGTTGTAGATTTCTTAGACATTTAAAAAATAATGTGAAGAATAAAGCTCAGGTTGAAGGTTTTATATGCAATACATACTTAGTTAAAGAAGCATCATCATTTTATTCGCATTATTTTGAACTGCATGTGTATATAAAGTATAAAAAAGTACCTCAAAATGATGATGGTAGAAACTCTGAAACATTCAATATTCTAGGGAATTTGTCAATATTCACTTATGCAGGTAGGCCATTTGGGAAACCTAAAAGTAGAATGTTGATAGATAAAGAATATCATGCAGCTTAAACATATATTATTTTGAATTGTTAGAAAGTAATGAAATATGTTGAGTAAGTCATAATTCTATTTCAGCTCTTTATTTTTGTACTTTGAAAACGATATACAAATATTAAAATACTAATATTATGTTGCACAAATTTTATGAAGCATATACATTGACATGTTAAAGCACACTTTGTCGATATATCCACCAATGATGTTGACAAAAAGTTGGAGATAAAATTTTGATATTTGTTTGAGTCATATGTGAGTATACCATAACTAATAATACAATAATAAATTTTCTAAGAGTAATTATTATATAACTAATGTAGATGATGAGTTGTTTTGTAATGATTTGTCAAATGATCCTATAAATGGAATCACAAAATCAAATTATAGATCTTACCAAAGGTTCATTATGCAGTGTGACTATGTATCCCTTTTACTTTGTAAATGGTTACAAGTTTCACACTAAAAAATATGATTCCAAATAGAGCATCAATCAATAGTTGAGTAAGTATTAAGGGTTTGAACTATAGTGAAAAATGCATATGACTATTACAATCAACTAATCGAGGTACTACAAATAGAGTATCTTACACTTTTGATCGAAAGAATTGTTTTGTTTAAATGTGAATGGTTTGATCTGGCACCTAATGTTGGAATGAAAGTGTATGAAAATTACAATCTTGTCAAAATCAACCACAAGCGTAAGTTTAACAAATATAACCTCTTTATATTGGTGATAAAAGCTTATCAAAAGAATTATCTTCCTTATCCCAGTTTACAAGGAGATAAAGCTGATTGATGGGTAGTATTCAAAATAAAGATCAATCATTTGTTGAAATAAAGGGAGAATATGTCATCTCATGCTATATTTCAAGGGGATGTAGAACAAATTTGCCTCTTATAGAAATTATAAAGCATGGGCCACCAAGAATTTTAAATGATCTGAATGTGTTGTTCATCGAATTAAATGATGAAGATGAAGATGTTTAGTTTGACAATGAAATATAGCTATAATAAGAATCTAAATCATCAGATGATATAATGTCTAAAGATGATATAGAGTATGATGATTTAGAGTAAGTTAAAAATTTCAGTGTTTTAATTTTTAAGTACGTTAATGCACAATTTTGAATATAAATTTTGTTACATATATATTATGTTAAATATATACTTTTATATGTACATTCAAATGACATGTCGTATACTTAGCGATTTGAGTACTCCATCTTGAGGTGGTAAGCTAGGTAGAGGATGCACCCATGATCACAGGCCACCTATGCCACAACTTCCACCATCCAATACACCAGCTTCGATGCCTGGACTTTCCATGATGTCAGCTCCGCCTATAGGTTCGACTCCTCCTTCAACTCCATCTATGCCATCGATGTCGATAGATCAGGATGAGGTGTATATAGTGTAACGACCATTTTCATTTGCAAATCATGGCATTCATTTCCAAAAATACACACGCATAAAGGTTTATTCATCATACATATACAATTCAACAATGTATTTGATGTACATATATGTTAACTAATGATAAAGGCTAGTGACCATAAACAGGTTCCTATATAGATATATGTACATGACATAAGGAGAAAGAGAGTTGAAATTCAACCGACGACCTATGGTCCATGTGTCTTTATACAAACTCTAAGAACCAAAGTGTCTAATCCCTATGCTTTAGTATCTGAAAAATGTAATTGCGATTTGGTGAGTCGTGACACAATGAATAAAAATAATAATCAAATTCTTATGGCACAACCAACAATCAAATATCATCAGGATACATAACAAGTATAATAATTGATATGCAAGTGCAAATGTAATAGATTGATTTTTGTCGTGACCTTATAAGGCAAACACTGCTCCCATGAATTCATGTGATTCAAGTGACATTTGATTTTATTGGCCAGCATATAACAAGTGGATTATTTGATTAATAACATGTGCCAATAGGACATATTGGTCCCTTTTCCACGCGATTTGCAAGTGTTTGACAAGCCGATCACAATATCTTTTTAGTTCCATATGTAAGTGTTCATTCATAATGGTATACCAAGTAGTTATTAAGAGCATATAATTCTCACTTGACTTGTATTCATATGTAAAGTGTAAAAATTCAATCACGTATACATGTAATATAACATAATCATATTATAAAATTATCACACATTTACATTAGAACCTAATTATGGTTTTTACTCACCTTTCGATGTGACCAACCTTTAAGGTAGGTTTGGTTCTCTCTCTAGGGGTTCTTTAAAGTGCTAAGATCCTAACATTTGATACATACATGGTTATAAGTATGTCAAAATGGTTAGGAATGCTTGGTATGCAATTATGGCATGATCTATGCAAGTGGACCTAGTATTTATGCATAGTTTCCTTATATGGTAGCTTGACCTTGCGACACTCTCACAATCATAACTCTTGATATACTTATCCAAATGACTTAATTCTTTTTTTAAATAAAATAGACACATAATGATACAACATATTCAAATTTCATGACAATATAAGACACATAGAAAATTTGGTGAATTTTTGAATTTTTCCCTACTTCAATGTCATCTCAATCTAAGTAGGTCTTACAATCATGGTTATATCTCAAATTGTACAAATTAAATTGCAAAACTAATTTGCCAGTAACTACAAAACACATAAGGTAACATTTTTCATGTTTTAATCTTTGTCTATTTCAGTCTATAAAGTCACCAAAACAAATGACCAATCTCAGGGTGAGCAGGTTTTTAACATGGTGATAATCAGTCATGATGAAGGGGCAATATCTCAACAACCATGCTAAATTTGGCAAAAATATTTTACAAGCATATAGATAATACATAAATATACAACTTTTAAGTTTAAAATATTACCAAATTCTAAATCTATGGCCATCAAATTATTAGAAAACAAAATTATAAGACTGATAAGGTTTCATCTGGTTATAAGGTCAGTCACAATCAATGAGTCATATCTTTTTCTACACAACAAATAAATTAAAACTGCTTTGTAGGTATGTAGAGGAGATATATGCATACAAATTTAATGTCTTACAGTTTGACTAAATCAGCACATAAAGTCATCAAAATATATGAAAACAAAAAGACTGAGGTGATTTCAGTTGGTTGTGAACCAACCCTAATAAAGGAGCCATATCTCCTCACACACACTAAATAAAGCAAAAATGTTTTACATTCATTTAAACATGGCATAAAGCTATAAATTTCATATTTTTTTTCTTTCCCTAATTTCTCTTCTATGTTTATGAAATCATAGGTACAAAATTATGCTCTAGCAACAAAATCAACACAATCAGCTCTTGTTTCTCTTGAATTTCAACTTCCATACATGAACTCTACCTTAAATACTCCATAATTCTTACTAACCATCATGATTGACATGTAGTGAGCGGTTAATTTCATATGGGAAAAAGATAAATTAACTTACCTATTTTCCCATAACTAGAAAACCTTAGGATTTCTTCATAAGCAACTCACTCTACTCCCTCTCCTTCTTCTTCTTCTTCTTCTTCTTCTTCTTCTTCCTTAGCACTCTTTGTCTTCTGTTGTGCCTCAAATTTAACCTCTCTATTCTGATCCTAAATGATGAAAAATTCCACTTGTAAATCTATTGTAACAAAAAAAAAATCATGGTGTTTCATTTCTATTAGTTGGAAGTTCATTTTTCCCCTTTTAGTCCCTCTTCTCCACTCCTTCATCACCTCCATCCATCTTCTAATCCCTATATGCTCCTTGTACTTTTAAATAAGCTCTAAAACACCATTATTTATGATACTTTAACATGCACACAACATAAGATAATTTTCCATGCAACTATACAAACATTACATGTATGTTTAAGTGTCCCAAATGCAATGGTGCAAGTGTCATTATTGTGCTTATCCAATTCACATATCTAAATGATCATTTATCCAATGCTTATGTTTATATGAGATTGTAAATCATTTATGCAGTGAATAGGTTCATATGAGAATACTAATGAATAAGGATAGGGATGTTACATTTTTTCCCCTCTTATGAAGAATTTCGTCCTCAAAATTCAATACTTGTAAATAAATTTGGATATTGTCATTTAATGTTCTCTTCGGTTTCCCATGTAGCCTCTTCTTATGAGCAGTTTCTCCATAACACCTTAACATAAGGGATTTCTCAATTTTGTAATTATTTTGTCTCATAACTAATGATTTTCACTAGTTATTCAATGTAACTTACATCATTTGCAATTATTATTATTGGATCCTTAAGTATATGTATAAGATCAAACCGATAATTTCTGAGCATACTCACATGGAATACATAATGAATCTAAACCATCTCAGATGGTAGTGCTAGCCTATAAGCCAATGGACCAATTCTTTCTAAGATCTTATATTGTCTTATGTATCAAGGACTCAGTTTCTCCTTCTTGCTAAATCGAATTATTCCTTTCCATGGTGAAACTCGAAGGAACACTTTCTCTCCCACCTCATAATCCATTTCTCTTCTGTATTGGTTTGCATAACTCTTTTGCTTATCTTGTGCTGCTTTAAGTTTACTCTTGATTACCTTCACCTTGTCCATTGTGTCTTGTACTAGTTCTGGCCCTTCCAAAACACGCATCCCTTCTTCATTCCCGTAGATAGGACTTCGATATTTTCTTCCATATAATGCTTCATATAGTGCCATCTGTAGAATGCAATGATAATGATTATTATAAGCAAATTCAATCAAGGAAATATATTCATCCCATGCACTATTAAACTCTATCACACATGCTCGAAGCATGTCTTCAAGTGTCTGAATTGTCCTTTCTGATGTCCATCTGTCTGAGGATGAAAAGCAATACTAAAACTCAACTTGGTACCTAAAGCCTGTTGCAAACTAACCCAAAATTGAGATGTAAATCATGGATCTCTACCTGATACAATGGACACTAGAATGCCTTGTAATCTGACAACTTCATCCATATATTTCTTGGCTACGTGCTTAAGTGAACTACCCCATCAAATAGGTGAAAAGTGAGCTGACTTAGTTAGTCTATTAATGATCACCCATATAACATCATTGTTCTTCAAAGTCCTAGGTAACCCATGTACAAAGTCCATGGTTATTCTTTCCTATTACCATATTGGAATCGTTAATGATTTTAATTTTCCAACTAGTGCTTGATGTTATGTTTTGATTTGTTGGCAAGTCAAACATGTTGAAACATAGGTTACTACATCTTTCTTCATTTTAGGCCACTAAAAATAAGATCACCGTGTATTATACATCTTTATCATTCCTAGATGCATGGCATATGGAGCATTAAGTGTTTCTTTTAGGATTTCTCTTTGCAAGTTATCAACATTAGGCACACAAATACAAGAACCCAACATCAAGGCATCATTTTGAATATCAAAATCTCCATGTCTCCCGTGTTTTACCATTTCAATCATTTTATATAACTTTAGTTCCTTGCCCTATGCTTCTTTAATTCGATTATGCAACATTAGTCTTACTTGAAAAGTAGCAATCAATACCCCATTCTTTGTATGTTTAGTTCCATATTCCTAGCTCGTAATTGAACTAAATAAGACAATGGAAATACATGTAAATGAGCTACACCGCTTTTTGATTTCTTGCTCAAAGCATCAACAACCACATTTGCCTTCCCTGGGTGATACTCAATGGTGCAATCATAATCCTTTAGAAGTTCTAATGACCACATCTATCTCATGTTTAATTCATTTTGGATCATCAAATACTTCAAGCTCTTGTGATCTGTAAATATCTAAAAAGCTTCTCCATACAAGTAATATCTCCATATTTTCAAAGAAAATACAATGGCAGTAAGTTCTAGGTCATATACTGGGTAAGATAATTCATAAGACTTCAGTTGTCTAGATGCATATGCAATTACCTTACCATGTTGTATTAAAACACATCCTAAAACTTGATAAGAGGCATCACTATATACTACAAATCCTCTATTACCAGTAGGAATGGCTAACACTGGAGCAGATATCAATCTATCTTTTAATTCATCAAAACTCTCCTAACATGCTTTAGACCACTAAAATGCTACATTTTTTTGAAGTAACTTAGTCAAAGGAGAAACTATAAGTGAAAATCCCTCAACAAATCGACTATAATACCCATCGAGTCCAAAGAAACTTCAGACTTCTACAACATACTTTAAGGTTTCTCGTTTTACTATTGCTTCAATTTTGTTTAGATCCACCTCTATGCTTTTTTCAGAAATTATATGTCCTAAAAAAAACTACATGGTCAATCCAAAACTTGCACTTGTTTAATTTAGCAAGTAGTTATTTTTCTCTCAAAATTTGTAACACAGTCCTTAAATATTGTACATGCACCTCACTGAATACACCAGCATGTCATCAATAAACACAATTATAAAATTGTCTAAGTAAGGCTGGAACACTTTGTTCATAAGAAGTTGGTGCATTAGTCAAACCAAATGGCATCACCAAAATTCATAAAGCCTATACCTAGTTCGAAAAACTGTCTTCGCTACTCCTGGGTTTGAAATTTTGAGCTAATAATATCCTAATTTTAGGTCAATTTTAGAAAACACCAGGTATAGGCATAACGAAAAACCTTGGTAAAGGATACTTGTTCTTCATAGTAACCCGATTTAATTGCCTTTAGTCAAAACACAACCTCATTGTCCTATCTTTCTTTTTAACAAATAATATCAGAGCACCCTAAGATGACACACTAGGTCTAATGAATCCATTTTCAAGTAGTTCCTGCAATTGGGTGTTTAATTCTCTTAACTCAGTTGGAGCAATCATATAAGGTGGAATGGATATCGATGCAGTTCCTAGGACTAACTCAATTGTGAATTCTATCTCCCTATCTGGTGGCAAACGAGGTAAGTCAGTTAGGAAAACATTTGGAAACTCATTTACCATAAAAATATTCTCAAGTAATTCTTTTGTAAACCTTGTGTCTACCACATATGCCAAATAAGCCTCACAACCACTTTCAATCATGTGAAAAGCCCTGATAGCAGAAACTAGACATATAGATACAATTTGTTTTTCCCCTTGCAACATAACCCTTGTATGATTTAGAGATTCCAGAATAACTTCCTTAGTAAAACAATTCACTATTGCATGATATTTGGACAACCAGTCCATTCCTAGTATCACATCAAATTCACATAGTAGCAATAGTACTAGATCAACATTCAACTCAACTTCATCAATGTAAATCACATAATCACGACATACCTTATCCACAATCATCACATCTCTCAAAGGAGTACTAACACATAGATTAAGATATAAAGGTTGATGCTTACTACATAATTGTGGTGTCATATTCAATGAAATGAATGAATGTGTGGAGCCAGGATCAATTAATGCATCAATTACTAAATCATGGAGAAAAAGTTTACCAGTGATTACTTTTGAAGTAGTAACAGCTTCTTGCCTAGTCATGGTAAATACTCTGGCCTGTGTCGGGGGTTTAGAACTCTGATCTTTTGATCTGCTCATACCTTGGCTAATTGTGGTTGTTCTACCTCTGTCTCTGCCCTTGCCAAATGTTACTCCAACTCCACTTGCCTTTGAAACTTTAACTGTGGACTCTAATGTAGCTCTACTTCTACCTCTACCTCCCTTTGATATTCTGGATCTTTTAAGACAAGCTCTAAGCATATGATCAAAAGACCTATAAAAGTAGCACCTACCAGTTAATTTTCTACATTCACCCATGTATTGCCTACCATAATGCACACATGAGGGTTGTTATTGTGTAACTTGGCCTTGACCTTTGCTTGCATACAATGAAACTTCCTCTGCCTATATAGTTAGAGTAATCACCCCTAGCACTAGACGGTGATGCCATATAATCTTCACGTTTACCTTTTTTTTTGTTAAAATCTCCCACAAACTCAATATGCCCTCTTTTTACTCATTGCTCTATCCTTTCTTTTTCTAATCTTTCCACCCTAATTGCAGTAGCTTTTAGCTTGGTATAACTTTTAAGATCTACAACCATGATCTTACTTCTTATCTCATATCTTAGTCCCTCTTCAAACTTTTGATGTTTGTCTTTGTCATTGGCCACCATGAATGATGCATAATAAGATAATTGATTAAATTTTACCTCACACTTGGCTATAGTCATTCCCCCTGCTTTAGGTTTAGAAATTCCCTTCTTTTATCATCCTTGTACATTTTTAATATGTAATTATTGTTGAACTCATGAAGAAAATCATCCCATGTAAGTATTGAAGGCTGGACATGACTCCTTGGAATGGTTTCTTACCAATCATATGCATCTCCCTGTAATAGCGACACTACATAATCAAACTTTTCTTCTGGTGTGCATTTCATTAAATTTAAAACTCTCTATGTTCTTTTTAACCATATCTCTGCCATGGATCTGTGGCACCACTAAAGTCAACTGTATCCTATTTTCTTAATTTATCATATCTTTTTTCTCTTTCAATTTATGGACCCTGCATTATTGGTTCACCAATTCTATGTTATGGTTGACCATGAGATATGTGTTGTGCATGAGAATGTGTCAAAGATCTAACTCTATCAGTAGGTTGATCTCTTAATAGTTGGCATGATGCTTTTATGAAATGCAAATCAGCTGACTCCTCTCTCATTGGTGAGCCATGGGTACTACCATGACTACCCTTTGCTAATGCCTTATAAACATATAAGACTATGTCATATGATAATGCATAATAGTGCAAAAGTCATTTCATGTTCATATGTATGTCTTTATGGAACAATCCTTGCTCTGATACCAAAAATTGTAACAACCATTTTCATTTGCAAATCATGGCATTCATGTCCGAAAATACATATGCATAAAGGTTTATTCGTCATACATACACAATTCAACAATGTATTTGATGTAGTATATATTAACTAATGATAAAGGCTAGTGACCATAAACACGTTCATATCTAGATATATGTACATGACACAAGGAGAGAGAGAGTTAGAATTTAGCCGATGACTTATGGTGCATATGTCTCTTTGCAAAACTCTAAGCACCAAAGTGTCCAATCTCTATGCTTCAGTATCTGAAAAATGTAAATGCAATGTGGTGAGTTGTGACTTAATGAATAAAAACAATAATCAAATTCTTATGACACAACCAACAATCAAATATCATCAAGATACATAATAAGTATAACAATTGATATGTAAGTGCAAATGCAATAGATTGATTTTTGTCGTGACTTTGCAAGACAAATACTGCTCTCGAAAATTCATGTGATTCAAGTGACATTTGATTTTGTTGGATAGCATATAACAAGTGGATCATTTAATCAATAACATGTGCCAATAGGACATATTGGTCCCTTTCCACGTCAATTGCAAGTGTTTGACAAGTCGGCCACAACATCCTTTTAGTTCCATATACAAGTGTTCATTAACAATGGTATACTAAGTAATCATTAAGAGCATATAATTCTCACTTGAGTTGTATTCACATGTAAAGTGTAACAATTCAATCTCGTATACATGTAATAGAACATAATCATATTGTAAAATTATCACACATTTACATTAAAATCTAATTATGGTTTTTACTCACCTTTCGATGTGAGCAACCTTTATGGTAGGTTTAGTTCTCTCTCTAAGACTTCTTCAAGGTGTTGAGATCCTAAAATTTGATACATGGTTATAAGAATTGCAAAATGATTAAGAATGATTGGTATGTAATTATGGCATAATTCATGTAAATGGATCTAGTGTTTATGCATAGTTTCCTTATATGGCAGCCTGACTTTGCTACACTCTTACAACAATAACTCTTGATATACTTATCCAAATGACTTCATTCTTTTTTCAAAATAAAATAGACACATAATAATACAACATATTCAAATTTCATGTCAATATAACGCACAAAAAA
This sequence comes from Omphalea diandra, assembly GCA_949677035.1. Taxonomy (NCBI): domain Eukaryota; kingdom Viridiplantae; phylum Streptophyta; class Magnoliopsida; order Malpighiales; family Euphorbiaceae; genus Omphalea; species Omphalea diandra. The sequence goes on along the minus strand of CATIWR010098150.1, from coordinate 11,745 downwards.
TTTGGTAAATTTTTGAATTTTGCCCTATTTCAATGTCATTTCAGTCTGAGTAGGTCTTACATTCATGGGTATATCTCAAATTGTACAAATCAAATTGAAAAAATGATTTACCAGAAATTACAAAACATATAAGAGAATATTTTTCATGTTTTACTCTTTGTTTGATTCAGTCTATAAAGTCAACAAAAACAAATGACTAGTCTCAGGGTGAGCAGGTTTTCAACATGGTGACAATCAGTCATGATATATCTCAACAACCATGCTAAATTTGGAAAAAATATTTTACAATAATGTAGATATACATAAATGTACAAATTTGAAGTTTAACACATCACCAAATTTTGAATCTATGGCCATCAAATTCTTAGAAAACATAATTATAAGACTGATGAGGTTTCATCCGAGTACATGGTCAATCACAATCAATGAGCCATATCTCTTTCCACACAACCAATAAATCAAAAATGCTTTACAGGTATTTAGAGAGGATATAATTCTAAAAATTTCATGTTTTATACTTTGTCTAAATCATCACATAAAGTCATTAAAATATATGAAAATAGAAAGATTGAGGTGATTTCGGTTAGTTGTGAACCAGCCCTAATGAAAGAGCCATATCTCCTCACACACACCAAATTAAGCAAAAATGTTTTACATACATTTAGATGGGGCATAAAGCTACAACTTTCATATTTTGTACTTTCCCTAATTCCTCTTTTAGGATTATGAAATCGTGGGTACATAATTCTGCTTTAGCAGCAAAACCAACACAATCAGCTTTTGCTTTTCTTGAATTTCAACTTCCACATATGAGCTCTACCTTAAATACTCCATAATTCTTACTAACCATCCATGATTAACATGTAATAAGGGGTTAATTTTATGTGGAAAGAAGATAAATTAACTTACCTATTTTTCTAGAACCAGAAAACCTTAGGATTCCTTCCTAGGCAGCTCACTCTTCTCCCTCTCCTTCTTCTTCTTCTTCTTCTTCTTCTTCTTCTTCTTCTTCTTCTTCCTTTCTTTCTTGTTTCCTTAGTTCTCTCTGTCTTCTGCAACCCTCACATTTAACCTCTCTATTCTGATCCTAAATGATGAAAAATTCCACTTATAATCCTATTGCAACAAGACAAAATCATGGTGTTTCATTTCCATTGGTTGGAAGTTCACTTTTCCCCTTTTAGTCCCTCTTCTTCACTTCTTCATCACCTTCATCCATCTCCTAATCCCTATATGCTCCTTATACTTTTAAATAAGCTTTAAAACACCATTATTTATGATATTATAACATGCACACAACATAAGATAATTTTTCATGCAACTATACAAACATTACATGTATGTTCAAGTGTCCCAAATGCAATGGTGTAAGTGTCTTTGTTGTGCTTATCCAATTAACATATCCAAATGATTATTTATCCAATGCTCATGTTCATGTGGTATTACAAATCATTTATACAATGAGTAGGTTCAAGTGAGAAAGCCAATGAATGAGTATAAGGATATTACATACAATTCCTACGCCTATGTTATGACCTCATATTTATTTACAACACAAGAGATATGTAATAATTTTTTTTTTTGTATTGTCTATTTATTTTCTTATTTGTTATCTTATTAATTGTAACACTAACTTATTTCTATTTTCAATTTTACTTAATTTGTATCCATCTAATAGATGCTTCTGAGCATGCCAAAAGATCTTCAAACAGAAGATTGATCATGATGGCTACACCTGAAAGAAGGTCCTAAAGTCTCTGTGATGACCTCATACTGGAAGGAGTTAAAGGTAAGTAATATTTATAATTCTAAGTTAAATATTTAAAAAATAAGGTTTATTTATTTACTAATTTTTTGTGTTTATTATTCGTATAAAAGCAGTTTTAGTGGAACTAGACAATTGATGCCTTGGTATAGACAACCTTCTTTAAAAAAGCTAGTATGAGGTACACGGATATGCTTCTTTAAGGGCAAGGGGACCTGAGCACCTGATGAGGCTTGGGTCTACTGGCAGGCTTAGTGAAGTTCTTTACATGCTTAGGTTGTTTCTCGATAGGCCAGCTTGAGTAGACAGATCGAAAAAAGGAGGTCCTGGCTCAGGTCCATCTAGGCACACAAGGGGGTCTATCTCCTATTTTCAGCATGTCAGATGACTGGTAGGAAAATGTTTCACATTTATGAATTACTATTCAATTTTTCCATTTAAAGTTTTTATTTTAATTTATTCTTTTCATTACTTTCATAATAGGTTCAACAGTTGGAACGAGAGGTTCATCTCGTTGATGTCTTCATGCATACACACATGAAGCAACATAACGTAGAGACCTTCATTGATACACAATACAGGGCAGTTAATGTAAGTCATAATTTACTTCTTTTATAATTTATTTTTTATTAATTAATATTATATATCTCATACTTTATAAAATGCAAGATAGCATTCTCAGCCATCGTGAGTAGCTATCGCAGCCACCTCCAAGATCTGATGAACCTCGTCAGGTCGACGAGCTCGAGGTTTTCCTGCTGGCAATAGGGGATCAAGTGAAGGGTTGGATCCATGGTACGGGTAATCAAGCCCATCATTTCTATAACAAGTCTTTAGGTGCCAGCTCTTCGTCAACTTCATTGTTTATTGTAGAGGACTTACAGCGAGACATTGAGAGGCGAGTAGATGAGAGGATAACATCCTATCATGCCCACATTCATTCTATGGATTCACAGATGCGAGATATAGGGGATTGGCTGCACATCGTGTTCCAACAAATTGGGATACCTCTTCCTTCTGATCTGCAGATATCTATGCCACCCACCCCGCCTCCTCCCCAGCCACCAACTATTCTTGCTGCTATTGTTAGTTCTACAGTTGTTGCTCCTCTTGCAATTGTTCATGATCCCTCCAACATTGCTGATGATTTTTTCATTGATACAGATGATACAATATCTAATTAGTTTATAATTTTATTTGTATCAAACATTAACATTTTTATGTATATATATGTGTGTGTGCGCGCATGCACTGTTAATGATTTTATAGATGTCCTGAGAAAGCATTCTTCTATATGTAAGTTGGGGAACTAGGTTATTTGAATTACTAAGATTCATTAGAGAAAAAGTCAAAAAGAAGAAGACGAACAAAAAGAAGTGTAGGTAGGTGGTACAAATAAGAGATACTTAGGAGTCAAGCCAGCTTGTAACTTTATATGGTCCTCAAACCACATGGCCATGGAATGACAAATGGAAGATATATAACAAATAACCTAAGTAGTATATATTGGACCAATAATTTGTGGTAATTGATAAAGTCCCCAAAAATAAAAAGTCAGAAGTGGCTAATTAGGAAGTGCCTCTTATTGATAAAAAGAGGGATATACTGGTGTAAGCATCAAATTATAGACCTTTGGATGAGAGCCTAATGATGAAAATCATTGAACACATCCCTAAAATGCAAGGGGTATTATCAAATGAAAGGATAAAGGTATTAAGAAACCTTGGAAAAGCCTAAAACCTAAGACCAAAAGCCCAATACTAAGCCTAAATACTAATAGCCCAAATTAGCTCAATTTGAGAAACAAAAGTAAGATTATTATCTAATACATTCAATTGGGCTATAGTACTGACTTCCTTAGAGGTTTTACTAATGATTAGCATCTTAAGATGATTCTTTGAGTACCTCTAATCCTTAGGAAGTCCTTAAGCTTGGTTCTCCTCTTATTGGGGTTGAATTTGTTCTAGTTCTTGAATTGGCTCTTGCTCATCAATTTTAATCACATTCTCCTTTGGTGAAGAGCTGGGCTCAAACTTCTTAAAGTCACCTATAAGGTCATCAACAAAAGTATCTTTTCCAAGAGTAGGTTTACAAGATTCATTAAAAACAATATTCATAAATGCTTCTACCACTATGGTCTTTTTGTTGAAAACTCTATAGCTTTGCTAATGGTTGAATAGCCTAAGAAAATACCCTCATTGATTTTAGAAGCAACTTTTCCAAGGTTGTTCTTGGTATTCAAGATGTGTTGATACGATCCGAGGCCAACACCTATAGATCGAATAGGCAAGTGCACATATCCAGTATAGTATAGCGTAGGAGTATCAAGTGTCAATCCATCAATGACTAAAAGTACTAGTATTAGCTCTTTCTCTATTATTTAACCAGTAAATTTAAGTGAATTAATTAAGTAATTAAAAACCAAAATAAATTAAATCAACAAACTAGAATAATTAAAATATGAACTAGAGAATGGGAAAAAGGTGACCAGTATGACAAATGGCACTCAAGTATTGAATCTCCTAAGACTTGTGAAGATATTAATTTTCCAACAATACAATCTAATTCAATATTTATGGAACCATGGAAATCCCTTTAGTATGTTAAAGTCCTTCTCAAGATCATTAACATCTAATTCTAGGTTGATTAATTGGAATCTCTTCCTAATTAAAGCCCCCTAAAATTGTATTATAGTTCTTTGAATTTCACTATTAGGTTTGACCCTAATCTGGAAGATTTATGTTATCCTATCTCTAGGGGTACATGCAACTTCTTTCAATTATGCTAAATCTATTCAATAACTTGATTTCTCAATCTAAGTTTAAAGAATTATAAGGCAAGAATCAATATTTCAGATATATCAATTCAAGAAAATAAAAAGCAAACACAATTGAATTCCATAAAATAATGAAAAGATTATATTATCTAAAAAATCACAATTCAAATCTCATCTTAGGGTTCATCATACCCAAGAGTCTAACTAATTTAGTTCATAATTGAAGTATTAACCACCATCAAAATAAAAAGAAAATAAAATAGAAAAGTTTACATGATAAAACCCTTGTATTCTTCAATTCTCTTCAAGTTTGATGGATGACCAATAATTCCTTTCGTGTGGACAGTTTCTTCTCCAGAAAAAGAAAAATAAAATAAAAGACTTCTCTCTAGAAAAATAAAATAAACAAAAACTCTCTCCAAAAAATATTTTATCCCAAAACAAAAACTTTCTTCCCTATTTATAATCTCTTATTCCCTTTCAAAGTAGGAATAATTAGGAATCTTTCACCAATTGAGAAAAAACCAATGATAAATTCTCATATTTTGAATAAGTCCTTGCAAAACATGAACTCTTTCTCTTTTGCACAGACTCTTCCAAATTTGAATGAAGATTAGACTCAAATTTTGTCTAAAAAATATCAGAACTGGTCGCTAATTGTCAAATTTTTGTTTCATCCCTAAACTTCATAAACTGCACAATTCTACCCAGAAAACTCTTATAATTCATCAATAAGCTCCAATTTCTAGGATTTCCTATAAAATTACAAAATACAAGCCAAAAGTGAAACATTATATGATAGTTCTTTCAAATTACACTCAATTAATAATAAAACTAGCCCTAAAAATACTTAAAAATAAAGAACTATCAAATTCTCACACACTTAGCATTTTACTTGTCCCCAAGTAAAAATACTAAGCTAACAGAAAAAGACACAAGCAAAAGACTCAAAACAAAACAAGAAAAACACTAAGCACAAAACACATAAAAACTAACACAATTGGCTCATAAAGCACATTTCATCCCCTCATCGTCATCGTAACAAATCGAATTAACTCAATTATGCTAAAAATTCATCAATCTCAAACTTGCAAAAATTGTGCTCTAGCATACTTATTTAATCATAACTACCCTTAAATCAAATGCATCAAAGATTATCCATTCACAAATCCCAAAAAAGAAAAATAAATTCATTTATCAAGTTTCACACAACGTACCCCTCATTTCAAGTGTTTAAAGGTTAGTATATGCTTTCATCGTCCAACAAATAGTCTAAAAGTCTATCATAAGCTTGAAAAAAAATCACATCTCTACCACTTAAATTCAAATGCAAGCATAAATCAAAAGGTCTTTCTTTTGGTTGTAATAGGGCCTTGGTAGAGGGTAGGTGCTTTTAGGCTAGTGGACTACAAAATATTTGATCATGCTTACTAAATACTCTCTCAAATGAAACTCACATGATCTCTCAATAAAGAACAAATTTCACGCCAAAATATAATCTCACTCTCGTGGACCTTAAAAACAATAGAAATTATAGACCCTTACTTGATATCTTTTACAAAATAGAATTGAATTGTCTTGATAAAGAAAGACATCTTCTTCTTCCTCCTTTATTTCTTTGAACTTTTTTTTTCTTTTTTTCTTTTCCTTTTTTATTTTAAATTATTTTTTTACTTTTTTTTTTCTTTTTGAGAGGAAGAAAGAAGAGGTATTATAAAATTACACAAGGTAACAATTCAAAAATCAAGTAATTAATCAAATAACATTCTCTCATTCCCATCCCAAAGAATAAACACCCAACCCCACACTTAAGAGTTTCTACTAATTTCATGAAATGACCTCTTGTGATTGTAGAAACCAAAACTCATCCCAAAGCAAACATGATCAATTTAATATTTTAAGGAACTAGGCTTCATTGGCTAACTAAACATGGGATTATAATAAAAAAAATAGGGTTCTTGTAGGCTCAATGGGGCTCACTAAATGGAAAAAAGGGGTGGATAAAGAAAGAAAAAAAATAAGTGGCTAATCTTAAATTGTCTTAATCATTTTTGTGCTTGTATTCGACAATGTAGTCTCAAAACGATAACAAATCAAGTTTTAGAGACTCTAGCACTATTTGAGGACTCACTTAACAAAGAATTCATAAAATTAAGCACATTACAAGGAAAAGAGGCTCAAATATTTCTTTATAATGTAAAAAAAATGAATTTAATTTTTTTTAAATAATTTATAAACTTCTAAACCTTGAGATTTTCTTTAAAGATAGTGATAATTAAATATCTATGGTAGAAAACAAGATTTGCAAATTAAGAAAGTGAATCCATGGCATAGCTAAATATTTTGACCAAGTTAAGATGAAAATGAGGGAATTACTAAGCAAATAATGAGTTATTCACACAATAAAGTAAATAAAACATAAAAAAAATTTAATATATATAAATGAAGAACGTAGAATAAATAGGAAAAAGAAAAAAACAAATAAAAATAAAATTATCAAACAATACAAACTTTCCCCCACACTTAAGACACATTGTCCTCAATGTGGAGGAGAAGTTTTCAGCACAACAAAACAAATAAACAACACATTAAAAAAACAAAAAGAAAAAGAACAAATGAATTAGGAAACTTTCCTGAAATCTCAAGGGGCAGGTGGTGGAGATGGTGGGTAGTAAGTTGGGAATCGAAGAGTCTGGATTTAAGGAGGAGTGTACAAAATAGGAGAATTGTATTTTATTTATTTATTTATTATGGTTGTTAAATATATATCTGAAGAAAAAAATATAAATAAAATTATCAAATAATAGAAAAAAATTTTTACGTAAATCGTTCCTACGTCTCATTAGTGACTCAAAATCAGATTGAATGAATGATGAGATATCATTACTTAATCTTGTTAACTTCACAACTGGAAAATACTTCAACAAGAACTTCTTTACCATCTGGTTCCATGTAGTAATAGAACCCATAGGAAGTGAGTTCAACCACCATTTGGCTTTTCCCTTTAATGAAATGGGAACAACCTTAAAAGTGTCGCATATTTCCAAGAAATCAGCTAAATGAGAATTTGGATCCTCATCTGGAAAACTATCAAAATGTACTGATTGTTGTACCATTTGAATGATATTTGGCTTGATTTCAAAATTATTGGCTAAAACAGCAGGTCTCACTATGCTTGTTCCAGCATCTATCACAGTGGGTTTGGTGTAGTCAAACATAGTCATTTGATGTTCTGCCATGATTACTATCTCTTGATTATGCTTAATCTTATCTTGATTTTTTTGTCTTAAACTCTGATGAAAAGTTCTCTCTATTTCAAGATATTCAGGTTCTAGCTCAGTTGTATTGCTTCGCGTCATACACCACTAATGTCCCTGAAAAGAGTAGAAACCACAATAAGACTAACATACGAAGGGTAAAATGAGACGAAAAAAAATATAAAAAATAAAAATTGGCTAAATTAATAGATATAAAGTGTTCCTAATATTTTAGTCTCCGGTAATGGCGCCAAAAACTTGATACGATCTGACACCAACACCTATAGATCGAATAGGCAAGTGCACCTATCGAGTATAGTATAGCATATGAGTATCGAGTGTCGATCCCTCAAGGACTAAAAGTACTAGTATTAACTCTTTCTTTATTATTTAATCAGTAAATTTAAGTGAATTAAGCAACTAATTAAAAGTAAAATAAATTAATTCGACAAACTAGAATAAAGAAAATATGAACTAGAGAGTGGGGAAAAGGTGACTAGTATGACAAATGGCACTCAAAGTATTGAATCCCCCTAAGACTTATGAAGAAATTAATTTTCCAGCAATACAATTTAATTCAATATTTATGGAACTATGGAAATCCCTTTAGTATGTTAAAGTCCTTCTCAAGATCATTAACATCTAATTCTAGGTTGATTAATTAGAATCTCTTCCTAATTAAAACCCCTAAAATTGCATTATAGTTCTTTGAATTTTACTATTAGATATGACTTTAATCCGAAAGATTTATGTTATCCTATCTCTAGGGGTACATGCAACTCCTTTCAATTGTGCTAAATCTATTCAATAACTTGATTTATCAATCTAAGTTTAAAGAATTATAAGGCAAGAATCAATATTTCGGATATATCAATTCAAGGAAATAAAGAGCAAACACAATTGAATTCCATAAAATAATGAAAAGATTGTATTATCTAAAAAATCACAATTCAAAACTCATCTTAGGTTCATCATACCTAAGTGCCTAACTAATTTAGTTCATAATTGAATTACTAACCGACGTCAAAATAAAAAAAAATAAAATATAAAAGTTTTCATGATAAAACCCTTGTATTCTTCAATTCTCTTCAAGTTTGATGGACGACCAATAATTTCCCTTTTGTGGACAGCTTCTTGTCTAGAAAAATAAAAATAAAACAAAAGACTTCTCTTTAGAAAAATAAAATAAACAAAAACTCTCTCTAGAAAATATTATATCCCAAAACAAAAACTTCCCCCTCTATTTATAATTTCTTATTCTCCTATAAAATAGAAATAATTAGAAATCCTTCACCAAATAGGAAAAAGAAACTAATGGTAAATTCTCCTATTTTGAATAAGGCCCAATGAAACATAAACTCTTCCTCTTTTGCACAGGCTCTTTGAATGAAGATTGGACTCAAATTCTATCTAAAAAATATCATAATTGCTCCCTGATTGTCAAATTTTTGTTTAATCCCTGAACTTCAGAAACTGCACAATTTCACTCAAAAAACTCTTATAATTCATCAATAAGCTCCAATTTCCTAAATTTCTTATAAAATTACAAAATACAAGCCAAAAAGCGATACATTATCTAATGTTTTTTTTCAAATTAAACTCAATTAATAATAAAATTAGTCCTAAAAATACTTAAAAATAAAGAACTATCATGTATCATTTGCACATAAAACTCTAAGGTATGAAAACTTGGGTTTTCTTTCATTCCATAGCTCATAAGAGGTTTTATTAAGAATGAGTCTTTTAAAAACTCTATTTGCAATGTAACATGAGATGTTAATGGCTTCAGCCCAAAAGTAATTTGGAAAAGTATACTCATTAAGCAAAATCCTATCCATCTCAACCAATGTTATATTTTTTCTCTCTATAATACCATTTTGTTGTGGTGTTCTACGAGTCAAAAATCTATGTGAAATCTCATTCTCCAAATAATAAATTTCAAAATTTTCATTTTGAAATTCTTTTCCATGGTCACTTTTAATAAAAAACAGAAGTAACCTTTTTCATTTTGAACTCTTTTAGAAAACTTTTGAAAGCATAAAAAACATCACTTTTACGAGCCAAGCAACTAACCCAAGTAAACCTAAAGTAGTCATTAATTAGGATAAATGCATAGTACTTTCCACCAAGGCTAGCATTCCCAATCGGTCTAACTAAGTCCTTATGAATGAGTTGAAGAGGTATAGAAGTACTTACAACATTTTTGGCCTTGTAGGATGTTTGATGTTGTTTTCCCATTTGACAAGGTCCACATATGTTGCCCTTGGTGAACTTAAGCTTTAGAAGGCCCTATACTAGTTCTCCTTTTGAGAGATGTTGGATAAGCTCCATGTTTGCATGTCCAAGTCTTCTATGTCAAAGTCAAGATTCATTGCTAATAGACACAAGACATTTAAAAGATTGGTGAGCCAAATTGTTTAAGTTAATTAGGTAGGTATTTCCTCTCCTTTCACCCTTAAAGATTACTTTTTATCTACCAAGGTATTAACACCACATTCTCTAGAGTCAAAAGAGACTTTATTACCTTTATCACATAATTGACATATACGTAATAAATAATGTTTCAAACCATCAACCAAAAGGACATTATCAATAAAGGGCAACCTTTCTTACTAATAATTCCAATGCCAATTACCTTACCCGTAGCATTGTTTCCAAATGTCACATTGTCATCATTTTTTCCTTTAATGGACGTGAATAGCTTTTTATTTCAGTCATATGCTTTGAGCACCCACTATTCACATTCTAATCATTATCCTCTTTGGTGGCTTCTAAGCATTCTTATAAAATAAAACAAGTTCATCTTTGTTTAGGTACCTAAGCATACTTAGGTCCTTGAGGGTTAGGCTTAAAAGGATCCTCTAATTTGATATGTGCCTTCCTAATACAGCAAAACATATTTATGTGCCCATACCTCATGCAATAATGACATTGGAACTTAGACTTGTGAATCTTTCTCCTATGAGGCCCTTTGGTCTGAGTAAGAGGTCTTCTCATGCCATGGTTATGTGCATGAATCATGGACAAGTGTGAAGAGGAGTAGAAGGTATGTATTTTTTAGCATGCCTTTTGGTGTACATGAATGCTTGTTTGGCTCTTTAAGGCTTAGCCTTTAAGCCTTTGGGTGTCTTTCCCTTACCCTTAGGCATGAAAGGCTTAGTGCTAGGAGTACGCTTTTGTAACATCCCATTTAAATCATCATTAAACTGCTCTAAGTCTATCCATTATTGTTAAAAGACCTTAATTCAATTATTATTTATTTATCATATTTATTTTTTTCACACAATGTCTCTTGTTCACAATATAGTAACTATTTACAACAAAGTATACATGGCTAAACTAGCTGGAATACTAATAGACTACATACTGGCCTAACCTCTTTTAGACTGCTAGACAACAACCTCAAAATATAACTAGACACAGTCTTTAGTCTACTTTTCCTAAAATAAAATTTCATGCAAAAGAGTGAGTTTGCATACTCAGTAAGTAAATGCATAACGATACTTCAATCTAAAATAATATATCAAACATTTAATTATTAATAACTCATCATCATATCCATATACGAAATAAACAGTCCTCTTAAATACCACATAGGCTATCAAAGGTTATTACCACACATGCTGTCATAAATTTCTACCACATAAGCTATAGATATTACTGCCACAAAGGCTTTCAATTTTAGTTGCCACATAGGCTAGAAATATTATTTCCACACAGAATATAGATCTCATTGCCACACAGACTATCGAATGTTAGTGCCACACAGGCTATTATATGTTATCGCCACACAGGCTATCAAATATTATCGCCACACAGGCTATTACATGTTATCGCCACACAGGCTATCAAATATTATCGTCACACAGGCTATCAAATATTATTGTCATACAGGCTATCGAATAGTTTTACTTGCCAACAATATCAAGTATTAGCCTTTCAACCAA